>CAUYRT010071085.1:0-51280 GCA_963574885.1 Lepilemur ruficaudatus
AATAGAAAGAAATTAATTGGCCAACCAAAAATATAGACAAACTTAGCCGGGCATGGTGGCACATGCCTGTAGTCCCAGCTACTCGGGAGGCTGAGGCAGGAGGATCGCTTGAGCCCAGGAGTCTGAGGTTGCTGTGAGCTAGGCTGATGCCATGGCACTCTAGCCCGGGCAACTGAGTGAGGCTCTGTCTCAAAAAAAAAAAAAGAAGAAGAAAGAGGGACTGGTCGAAGAGAGCATCTCAGAGGAAGTATCTCAAACTGGTCCTTGAAGGCACAGAAACCCAGGGTCTCTGGTGGAGAAAGGGGGACAGGCTAGGGGTCCAGGTAAGAGCGTCTGAGAGACAGGCCCACAGGTGGGCAGGTGGCAGGTGGCAGGTGGGTGGGGCCAGTGGTGGGTGGGCAGGTGGGGAGGTGGGCGGGGCCAGTGGTGGGTGGGCAGGTGGCAGGTGGGGAGGTGGGTGGGGCCAGTGGTGGGTAGACAGGTGGCAGGTGGGCAGGTGGGGAGGTGGCAGGTGGGCCAGGCCAGTGGCTGGGGGACAGGTGGCAGGTGGGCAGGTGGGCAGGTGGGTGGGGCCGGTGGCTGAGGGCGGGTCCTTCGTGGCTGGCCCTGGCGTAGGAGGCAGAGGCACCGCACAGCTTTGGTGGTGAAACCCCGAGGCTCCTTCCTGCCCTGCCTGGTCCCATCCCCATTCAGCCAGGCCCTTATCAGCCTACGGGGCACCTGCAATCGTCTGTGTACCGTGTAATTATTACCCACACTCAGAACCAAGTGACTCGTGACCCAGAAATAGCCACGGCCCTTCTCACAGCCAGGTAGGGAGGTCGGCACATTCTGCTCATTGCGGGGAGGGGGGTCCTCTCTTGTCACTGCCTCTCGGGTCTCCCCCGGCCCCAGCTGCTCCCCCGTCTCTGTTCCCCCCAAACCTTTCTCCCCACGGCCCCAGCGCCGCCCACCCATCCCTGAGAGCCTTCCCCGCTTGCCACGGACTCAGGCGACCACGACTGCTGCTCCTGCCCCTGCGGGCCCAGCACGCAGGAACTTCGCCCCAACGTCACTGCGGAAGGACAGACGCAGGACACCAGGGGTGATTTTCAAAACAGTTAACCCCAGTGCAGCTGTGAGCCCCGGGGTGCTGACCACTTGGACCAGCGGGCAAACGGTGCACACTGGCTAAAAATCAGCCAGCTTTGCAGGAAACCCCTGAGTCGTAAAGGCTTGAACAGGACAGTGCCTGGTGCAGACTATTAATTCAGGAGGAGGCAGTTTCGGTGAAGGAGATTCAGCTGGGCTGGAATTGGGAATAGGGTGAGGAGGAGGAGGGGGGAGGGGTTGGGGGGCAGGGGCTGTGCCGGGACAGGAGGCCGACCTGAGGCCTGGTGCTGGGCACTACAAGCAAGATAAGGACACGTCACAGAGGGTCTGAAGGGCCAAGCAAAGGAGCACAGGCTGCGAGAAGATGTGAACGAGGAGAGACTGAAGGAGGCCCCGGAGAGAAGCCCACCACAGGCTGTCCCATGCTGGGGTCCACAGCTTCCTCCCCAGAGGCAGGAATGACGCCAGCTCAGCTGGGCTAAGCTGCCACTGCACAGGGGTGGGAGGCTGGAGGAAAACTCCAGAATCTGGTGCTCCATCCTAGGTCAAGGACTAGCGTGAGAGAAGTGCATACCACTCAGGTGCAAAATTTAAGGGAGTGCCCCCAGGACTCAGTAATCTAGAGAAATAGTATTTCAATGAAATATTTTTTAAAAGTTAAAAATTAGGCCAGGCGCAGTGGCTCACACCTGTCATCCTAGCACTCTGGGAGGCCGAGGCGGGAGCATCCCTCAAGGTCAGGAGTTCGAAACCACCCTGAGCAAGAGCGAGACCCCGTCTCTACTAAAAATAGAAAGAAATTAGCTGGGCAACTAAAAATATATAGAAAAAATTAGCCGGGCATGGTGGTGCATGCCTGTAGTCCCAGCTACTCGGGAGGCTGAGGCAGGAGGATCGCTTGAGCCCAGGAGTTTGAGGTTGCTGTGAGCTAGGCTGATGCCATAGCACTCTAGCCCAGGCAACAGAGTGAGACTCTGTCACAAAAAAAAAAAAAAAAAAATGAATGCAAAAAAAATCCACAATGAACAAAATATCACGTTTTTAAATAAATGCAGGATCCAACCCTGTCCTTGTGCCACATAACCTCAATGCTTCAGCCTAACCCTGGCTGTGATGGAACACCACCTGCTTCTGGACTTTTCTGCAAGTCTCCGCACTTTTCGTGGCTGCGGGGGTAGCATCTCCAGGGCTTGGCCGAGAGGGAGGTGACGTCCTCCACATTCCTGGACTTCCCGAGGACAAGGAGTGCCTTTGTGTGCGCTGGATGGAAACTTTTCAGGCTGGACTTGTCTGACCCAAAGCAAGGGAAGTAACCAAGGCGGCTGAGCAGGGCGTCTTCCAGCCGACAATGGAACTAACAAGAGCCCAAGTTCACGTTACGACCCAGCTGAAGCCGCTTTGGTGCTGGAATAAATAAATAAATCTCCTTGTTGCAGATTTATATCCCGATTGCATTCATTACCTTTCCCATGCTACAAACTCTAGTCACGCATCTCTACACCCACCCACCCCTCCTTCCACCCATCTACCCATCCATCTACCTGTCTATACAACCATCCTTCCATCCCATCATCCATTAGGTTATTCAGCCACGAAGCCACATGTCCAACTGTCCACGGATGCAGCCCCCTCTGCAGCCGTGCTCCTTCTCCCCCTCGCCCACGCGTGCGTCCCGCAGCCAGCGACCCACCCACCGCCCGCCCTCTCCACCTGCCTGCTGCGTGCACTCAGCTGTAGAAGGAGCTCCCCACCTCCCAGCCGGCCGACCCAACTTCTCCAAGTCTCGGTTTCTGCATCTGGAAACTGAGCGTGTGTCTGCTCACACGTTGTCATTAAGCCACAAAGTCCACGTAAATGGCAGCGGTTACATTACGCGGTGACAGTAGTTACCGCTCCTGCCACAGACGCGGAAGGTGGAGGCCAGAGGTGAGCCTGGTGCAGGGCGCCCTCGGAAAGGTGACCTGGAAAACCAGGTAAACCTGCGGTGAACAGCTGGGAGGGGATACAGTGGTTGGGGGAGGGAGGGTGAAACCCCAGACTCGACCTAAGGAAAAGGAGGGATGATGTGTGGCAGGTGGTAATGACTAGAGAGGTGGCAGAAGGCGTTCTGCATGTAGGATCAACCACAGATTCCAGGAGCTGTGCCTGACCAGGTGCCTGAGCCCCGTGCGTGTCTCTGCGGACTCTAGACGCGGAAGTTAGGAAGGTGGGCAGGCCTCGGGGCTCACGTTCATTCACCTGCTCCCTTGGGGCAAATGCCTAGTGAGTGGAGTAGAACTGGGACTCAGCCAGCCAGGGGTTCAAATCCCAGCTCTCTTTCTTCTGAGTTGTGTTGCCTTCAGCAAGGTGCTTAAGAGCCTCAGATCCCTCATCACTACGGTGGGGATGGAGTGAAGTTAGCAGTTTGTTCGTGTGAAGCACTTGGAGAAGGGTCCAGCACGTGCCTACAGAGGTGGTAACTCGGACCACGGCCAGCCCTTCTCTCCTCTCTCAGCCTCCCGGCCTCCAGGTGCACCAGACCGTTATCCCACACGAGGCACCGGACAGCCTGGGCATCTCACCTGGCATATTGGCCTCCTGTGTCTGCGTAACAATTACCGCAAAATTAGAGGCTCAGAACAACAACCATGTATTCTGTGGCAGTCCTGGAGGTCAGAGTCCACGTGGCTGGTCCCTTTGCTCCAGGTCCCACCCGGCTGAAATCAGTTGTCAGCAGCCGCCTTCCGTCCCGGAGGCTCCGGGGCGAGTCTGCTCCAAGCTCACTCCGGTAGTGGGCAGAATTCAGCTCCACGTTACTAAAGGACTCGGTTTCCTCACTGGTGATCAGCTGCGGTTGTGTGCAACTTCCAGAGGCTGCCCACGTACCTTGACGTGTGGCCGCCTTTGAAGCCCGCAGTGGTGGGCAGAGTCCCTCTCCTGATTCAAAGCTCTCTGAACTTAACTGCCTCTCCTGTCCTCTGACTTCCTCTGGCCTCACCTGCTGCCTCCACTCTCTCTGATTCCTCTTTCTTCTCCAGGCCCAAGTGGGTTCCACCGGCCCCTCAGATGACCCAGGGTAATCCTGTGTAAAGTGGGCTGATTCTGGCCGTATTCCACCTGCAGAGTCCTGCCACGGCAGTGCCCAGGTGGTGCTTGATTGAATAATCAGGGCCAGGAACCTTTAAAAATGCTGCCCCCAGCCCTGGCCCAGCCAAGACTGCTTCCCGCTGCAGCCTCAGCCCCACCTCCGCAGAGGTGCAGAGGACCGAAGCTACGCAGGAGAAGCCTTCACAGAGGCGGTGGCCAGGTGGAGCCGGGGCGGGGGATGGAGGGGCAGACAAGCTCTCCATGAACGTGGGGCAAGCAGCAGGGGACAGAGGGCACAGGACGGAGCTTCCGAAAAGCCGTGCTCAGGGTGAGTCACTGTCACAGAGCCACGCTCAGGGTCAGGCATTTTACCTACAACTGTATTGAAACTGATGACTGTATCTAACCACCCTGGAAAGCAGGGCACTTACTTACCCTGTTGTACAGATGAGGAAACTGAGGCCCAGCGGGGCAAACTACTTGCTTAGGTTGAGTGATGGTCTGTGGCAGGGCCAGAGCCAAACACTGGGCTTCCTGGCCCAGGCTGGTACCTCCTCATCTCACCACCCAGAGCCCCTGGTTCTGCTGGAATGGTCCCCAGAGGAGGGGCCCAGCAGGGGGAGGTGGGGGACAGGTCCTGCGTGCTGGGCATTCAGTCCTGACCCCTCGGGGCGCAGGGCGGGCAGGGGCGAGGCATTCCAGCACGCCTGAAGGGAGGGCACTGTATCCCAAGGCCAGGAACTCGCCTTCCTAATAGTAACCACCATGCAAGGTCTTTTCCGAGACATTTGCCTCAAAGCACAGAGGGTGGTCGCACCAGCAAGGGCCTGGGGACGTGGGTGGCGCCGTCAACTGACAAAGATCTGCTCCACCTGACAGTCTGCCGAGAGACCACGGGCCCTGTGCAGATGCCGGTCCACACCCTGCAGGGGCCACAGGAGGGAGGAGAGACTGTCCCCGGCTCTGCAAAACCAGACTCACAGCCCTACCCAGACCACGGGGCCAAATACCAGGGGAGAAATCCAGGAATCTCCCGGCCAGGCAGCTGAGAGCCAGAGTCTGGGCTGGAGCTTCAGGGAGGAAACTCGGTTTGGAGGGAGGCCCAGAGAGCCCGGACTCTGACCTGTCTTCCCAGGCCTGCTGTGACCGCACCGCAGGGCACCCGCCCCCGCCCCCCCGCGGCAGCAGGGGCAGAAAGGGCCCTGCAGCGGGTCGCACACCGAGGGGGAAGTTGCCACCTACTCTTGGGACCGCAGTTTACCCATCTGAGAAATGGGAGGTCAAAAATGTGCCGAGTGGGCCTGGCCCCACTGGGGGTTTGAGGAGGGGCAGGCGGGTGCGACGCTGGGTTCCTAGCCCCAAAGCAAGCAGAGCGCAGCCAGCAACGTGCTGTTTGTCTCGAAGCAGCTGTTACGTAACACCCAGTTCTGGGGACAGGCCGGCCCTGCGCCCCGTGCGACTTCCCGCAGAAGGACTGAAACGCCCGTGGTGGGGGGGGATGGTTGGGCGGGGACACAGTTTTCAAAGGCGTCCGGCTGCCCCGCCGTGCGCTCCCTCCCAGGCAGAGGGGACAGGCGGAGTGTGGCCAACGAAGACCCGGCGTGGGCGGGGCGGGGCGGGCACCGGCGGGGGAGGGTCCAGCCTGCCACCTCCCGCCCCCGCCGCGGCCCGGCTCGCCCTTCCTCGGGGCGGAGCGGAGCGGGGGCGTGGGCGGCGGCAGGGGCGGAGGGTCGGCGTCGCCCCGCCCCGGGTGTCCCGTGCGGCCCCGGAGCCCGCGTCGTCCCAGGGTCCCGCCGCCGCCTTAGCCAGCGTCCCAACGTCCCGGGGCCCCGCCGCGGCGATGCGCGCCGTCCTGCCTCTGCTCTGCGCCGCGGCCTGGCTGCTGGGCGCGCCCGCGCTGTCGCTGAGCCGCTCAGGTGGGCCGGGGACACCGGGAGAACCGGGGCGGCGGGCGGCCCTCCGGGACTCAGGGTCTCCGCGCCGGCTTCGGCTGGGGTGGACCGGGCGGGGTCTCGGAGCTCGGCGTCCTGCGTGACTGGAGGCGCAGGGGACTGGATGTCCCAGGTCCCACTTGCCAGGCGGCGCCTGAGCCCGGAAATAGCGCAGCTGCCAGCGGCCCTTCTGCCTCCCGGCTGGACGGGGGACTCTGACCTGTCCCTGCCAGAGGCCAGCAGGGACTTTCTAGACTTTTTGGCAGCTTCCTCGGGGACTTGGCACAGAGGGGGTCCCCACAGGTGCGTTGAGAGGCCACCCGTCTGTAGAGCGGCTGGGACGGGCGGTTTGGAGGAGTGTCTCCCTGAGCCACAGCACCAAGGGACCGGGTCAGACCAGCAGCGGTTCTGACCCCAGACCGTGGTGTGAGGTCCGACCACAGGACTCCCCGATTTGGCCAGGTCAGCTCTGACCGACCCAGCTTCTTACTCTCGCACCCCATCCACTGCCGGGGTCCCGGAGCCTCCTCTTCCCTGAAGCCTCCCTGCCCCCTGGCCCCAGCGTCCTCAGCCCACGGCTCTGAGCTCAGGAGACCCCCTGCCCTCTCTCGCGGAGGGAGCCTGGCTGCAGGTGGGACCGAGAGAAGCCCAGCTGCCCAGCGCAGCTGCCTGGCGAGGACTGGCACCGTCTTAACTCCAGAGCAGGGCTCAGCAAACCTTCCTTCTGTGATCGACCAGATTGTAAATGTTTTTGGCTTTGTGGGCTGTACGGTCTCTGTAGTGACTACTAAACCTGCCAGTGTAGGGTGACCTCAGCCATAGCCGTATGTAAGGGAATTCGCATGGTTGTGTTCTAATAACCGTTTTATATGGCTCCTGAAATTTGAGTTTCAAATGATTTTCAGATGCTACAAAATATTTTTTCCCTAACAATTTAAAAGTGTAAATAACCATGTGTACTTCACGTAGAAAAACAAGCAGCATGGCCAGGTACGGTGGCTCATGCCTGTTAATACCAGCCAGGGCAGGAGGCCAAGGCAGGAGGATCGCTTGAGACAGGAGTTCGAGACCAGCCTGAGCAACATAATGAGACCCCTGTCTCTACCCAAAACACTCCAGACAGATGTGAAGCTGTAGTTTTCTGACTCCTGCTCTGGACACTTCCCAGACAGTCCCCAGGCGGGGTTCACAGAAGGACACTTTCAAAAGTCATAACTGGACCAGAACGGGTCTATCTGAGGTTGGGGCGTGGGTCACCAGCAGATCTTTTTGCTCTGCATGTTTTTCTGCCTAAGAATAAGAAGCAGCTGGGGGAGGGGGTATCACCAGCAGTTATCACACCTGCAGGTTCTTTTGAAATTCCCCAGAGGCAAATGCTAGTCAGTTGTTCTAAACCCCATCCAGCCTCAAACCCTGGTCTAAATCGAGGTCTCTTCCTCTGCAGCCCTGGGCTGCAGCAGGCCCCTCACCAGGACTTGGAATCCCCTAAAACTCTCAGGAGATGGGTACTGGGGAACGTATTTCCCCTCCAAGGAAAATAGCCACAGCTTGGTTTCTGGAGTAGGTCTGGGAGCCAGAAAGGGGGTCTGAGTGCCGTACAGCCGCGATCCACACACTAGGGGTGGGGGCGGGTCCCTGGGGAGCACAGGGACATTCCAGGGGATGCGGGCACAGTTAGTCTTCTGGGAATCAGTTTCCAGACTGTTTACTTCCAAATGTCCTCTTTGCTAAAACTGGGGGTTGGGGGGAGGGCAGCTTTCCTCACATCCTGACCCTGACCCTGACCCGGTGGCAATGAAACCTCCGGGGCAACAAACAAGAGGACAAAGGGTAACAAATCCTTCTTCAAGTCCCGTGGTCTCAATTCCTGGAGGAAACTGAAATCGAAGGATAGAGGACCTCACCGGGGCATCAGCTGATGGGGCCTTAGACATACCCTTGCGTGACAGACACCATGTGATCTGGGGCAGAGGAAGGAGCAAAGAATGGGAAAAACTGCCCTCCATGCCCCCCTGCTTATCTGAGCAGGACTTCCCAGCCCTCCTACCAATAACAACAAAAATAAGATCAGAATTAGTGCTGAACCCTGTCTCAATCAAACGATAGGTAATACCCACCCACGACCCTACAAATCCGCAGTGGGGGTGCGGAAGGCAGTGAAGTCCTGTTAATCTCACTGAGATGCATTTCCAGTGTGATTTTATTTTTACGTGTGACAATTATGTTTCATAATGTATATTTGGAATGTTTTAATCAGCTGAGGCACTCATAATAACTATGATTACTCAATCCAGAATAACTTTTTATCATATTCAGATGTGCCTCCATCCCAGGAAGTAAAAATAATTGAACTTTATACTTGTTGTTGTTGCAGAAAAGAATGTTAAGGTGATCAAGTGTAAAAATGCATGCTCCCTTAGGGTGAATTTCTGTGAAGTGAGGCCATAGGTTTTCAGAGAAAGAAAACTGTAAAATATACGACTCTTACAGAAGAGCTCGTTCAAGTTATTGATGGCGTGTATCAAGTCATTATGGCATTCCATTGGCCAGCTTTAACAGAATGATACAATATAACAGTCTTATTTTAAATGTCAATATTTATAGTAACTTGGAATGCATACTTTGCAGCTATTCAAATCTAAAATGAAATCTCTAATTTAGGTAAGAATGCACAAGGAGAGATAGAGCAGGAATCCAAGAACAACTGGCCCGTCTGTTTTCGTAAAGTTTTGTTTTGTTTCGTTTTCAGACACATGCTATTCATACCTATTCATGGGGTAGTGTGATACTTTGTTTCTGTGAGGTTTTGTGGGAATGCAGTCCTGCCCCTTTATTTTTGCATTATCTGTGGCTGCTTCGGAGCTGTAAGGGCAGATTGAGCAGTTGTGACCATATAGGCTGCAAAGCCTAAGATACTGTCACCTTCTGTTTCCTTTAAGAAAAAAATTGCTGGCCCTTAGGGTACATGGGTTTTTTAATTAACTTCTTATTGAAATATAACGTCATACAGGAAAGTGCACAAATCATTAAGTATGCATGTCAATGAATTTTCATGATCTAAACACACTCGTGTGACTAGCACGCAGGTGACAAAACAGGACGTTACCAGCACCCCAGAAGCTCCCCCTGTGCCCCTCCCAGGGGTAACCACTGTCCTGACTTTTAACACCATAGATTGATAGTACATAGTTTTTGCAAATTCACTTGGGGGACAAAAGCAGAAAGAGTTTCGGTTCCTTTTTATAGTCTGCGTTACGTGGTGCCATTTTCGGTGTTTTAAATTTGGCCCAGTTTTCTGAAATGCAAACCAGTTCTGTAGACTCCACATCATCAGCAGGCATCCAAGCCTAACTGGTCTCTTTTCCCCTTTTTACAGAGAAGTTTCACTTCAAGTCATGGATGGTACAGGTCAGTACCCCACTTCTTCTTTCTGAGTTTTTCATTTTGCAAAGTTTCCTGTTACAAAACCAAACCGTGCCAGATTTGAGACAAATGAAGAGGGATTTTCCAACCTTGCCCCCCTGGGTCTTTCCAGACTTCAGCCTGGCCCAGCATTGGGAAAGATGCGGTTGAGTAAACTCCTTCCAAACAGCCGTCCCCAGGGACAGGCTCGGCCACCGGCTGTCCAAGCCCTGGGATTCATCTCCTAGTTTGTATTCAAAGCACATTTGGGGGAATATACGTTAGTATAGCCCCTATGGAAAACAGAACAGAGGTTCCTCGAAAAGACTAAACATAGAACTACTATATGATCCAGCGATCCCACTGCTGGGTGTATATGCAAAACAGAGGAGATCAGTGGACCAAAGAGAGAACTGCGCTCCCGCGATTACCGCAGAACTGTCACAGCAGCCAAAATGTGGCCTCCGCCCGAGTGCCCGTGGGCAGATGGACCGACAGAGGGAATGTGGGGTATGCACACGACGGATCACTGTTCCTCTACGGGAAACAGTGAAATCCTGCCGTTTGCAGCGACATGGGTTGGAACCGGAGGTCACTGTGTTAAGTGAAAAAAGCCAAGCACAGAAAGACAAATATTTGGATCTCGTGAAGATGGAGAGTGGATTGCTGGGAAGAGTAGTGGGGAGGGGGAGGAAGAGAATTTGACTAAGTGGTACAAAAACACAGTTAAATAGAAGAAATAAGACCTAGTGTTTGATGAATCAACTGTGGTAAACAATAACCTATTGTGTATTTCAAAATAGCTAGCAGAGAATAATTCGAATGTTCGCAGCATTAAAAAAAAAAAGATAAATGCTTAAGGTGAGGAATATCCCAACCACCTGATCTGATTATTACACATCATATGACTGTATCAAAATATCACATGCTCCCCAAAAATATGTACCAATTTTAAAAATTAGACACATTTTTTTTTTTGAAAGTACAGAGAGAACTTAGTATAGATTGGAGAGTATAGATTGGAGAACACCAGTGTGTGTGCTTTTGAAAAATGACGATTTTTGCCATAAACGTCAGCCAGCACCAGCAGTGGAGGCCAGGGGTAACCTCAGGTCCCTGCCCCAGGGCCTCGTGGACTATTCCGGCAGCCTCATGGTCTTCACTCTGGTCACAGGCCCTGGAGGTAGGGGTTGCTTTGTAACCCAGTGGGGACAATCACAGTGGGGACTGAAGACAGCGCCCTGCCCACCAACACAGATCTGGCCTCAGAATCAAGGCAGAGAGAATATTTCCATCCTTCCTCTTAGAAAACACAAAAGTCCTGGCGTGGTGGCTCACGCCTGTAATCCCAGCACTTTGGGAGGCCAAGGCAAGAAGATCACTTGAGGCCAGGACTTCAAGACCAGTGTGAGCAAGAGAGAGACCCCATCTCTACAAAAAAATAGAAAAATTAGCCAGGCGTGGTGGCGACTGTTGTCCCAGCTAGTCGGGAGGCTGAGGCAGGAGGATCTCTGGAGCCCAAGAGTTGGAGGCTGCAGTGAGCTGTGATGACACCACTGCACTCCAGCCTGGGCGACAGAGTGAGACCTGTCTCAAAAAAAAAAAAAGAAAACAAAAGAAAAGGAAAGTCTCCCTCCTGGGAGCTGCGTCCGGTCTCTGTGACTTATTGCTGATGTGTTTTGCTTTAGCACAAGAAGACCTACAGCTCGAGGGAGTACCAGCACAGGCTGCAGACGTTCACCAGCAACTGGAGGAAGATAAATGCCCACAACAGCAGGAACCACAGCTTTGAAAGTACGTGGGCACCTTTCCTCCAGGGCCGGGGAGGAAAGAGCATGTGGGATCTGGAAGGGACTCAGTCAGTGACATCGCTGGCTTGCTGGTGGCGGGAGCAGCTGCCCAGGCTCGGGAGCTGTATCCAGCTGACCTCAGGCTGTGGCTCTGCTGTGACTCTGTCTGGGGCACAGACTGTAGGTTCAGGACACAGTGGCAGCCCTCCGGGTGGTTGTGAAGTTTACGAGGGAGGGACTCTGTAGAAGCCCTTGCCTGGCTCCGGCCATCTGCGGGTTCAGCCCAGACGCTGTGGGGGCGGTTCCCCTTCAGACCGGCTGGCAGCCGGGAGGAGCAGCCTCTGGGGACCTGAGCCTCGCTGCTGATCATTCTCACTGGAAACGTGCATGCACCCGGCGTGTTTACTGAGGACTCAGAAATGCCCCCAGTTCAGCCAAGTTTGTAATAAAGACAAGAAGCAGGAACAGGAGCCCTGGGTTTGAACTGCGCTTGTGCCCAGTGCTGACCTCTGGCCTCGGGGAGGGAACCCGGCTGTGACATGGGGACGGGAACGCTGGCAAGAGCGAACAGGTAGCAGGTGGCCAGGCCCTGGGCACAGGTGGCGGTTCCTTACCTGGGCACCCCCATCACTTACCTGCGGGGTGTTGCACACAAGGAGTGCCCAAGTCTCGCGCAGACTGAGCGCCTCAGCATCCCTGGAGCGCGGCCCTGACGGCCATGCTTCCCCCCAGGCGCTGGGGAAGCCCAGTGAGTCGGCCGCCATGTGCTGAGTTACACGACATACAAACATTTAAAGGAGCCAGGTTGTAGTGGCTGTAAGTAGGACACAGGTGAAAAGGAGCTCACGTTATGTATTAGTGATGCACTAGGCTACTCTATTTTGGTTTTTTTCCTTCTCTTTTCCAGTGGCACTGAACCAATTCTCAGATATGAGTTTTGCTGAATTTAAACGCAAGTATCTTTGGTCAGAGCCTCAGGTAGGTCCAAGTCATTGCAACCAAATCTGAATCTTTTTTACTGAAACCTTTGGAATAAATTTGCACGCTGCTCTGTTTGTAGGCAGATCTAATCCCATCCCCAGCCACAGTGAAGGGCGTCCCCGGAGTCTTTGAGGAGCCAGCAGGGTCAGCCCAGCAGCCCCCCAGTCCACGGCCCCGGCAACGTGGACATTTGGATACCAGACAACACACAGACACTCAGTTAGAATTGAGTTTCAGATAAACAACAAATAATTTTTTTCTTTTTTTTTTTTTTTCTGAGACAGAGTCTCGCGCTGTTGCCCGGGCTAGAGTGCTGTGGCGCCAGCCTAGCTCACGGCAACTTCAGACTCCTGGGCTCAAGCAATCCTCCTGCCTCAGCTTCCCAAGTAGCTGGGACTACAGGCATGCGCCACCATGCCCGGCTAATTTTTTCTATATGTTTTTAGTTGTCCAGCTAGACAACTAAATTTCTTTCTATTTTTAGTAGAGATGGGGTCTTACTTTTGCTCAGGCTGGTCTCAAACTCCTGAGCTCAAACAATCTGCCCGCCTCGGCCTCTCAGAGTGGTAGGATTACAGGCGTGAGCCACTGTGCTCGGCCAACAAATAATTTTTAGCATAAGTATATCCTAGATATTGCATGGGACATACTTACAACACAGAGTTATTCACCATTCCCCTGAAATTCAAATTTAATTAGGTGAACTGTATTTTTATTTGCTAAATCTGGCTGCCCTATGCTAACCCCCCCGCCTGGGCTCTCTAAGGAGCCTGTCATTCAGCACTTGGGACCAACAGTCGGGGCGGGGAGGGGGGCCGGTTCTGACATCAACAGCATTTCTCGTCCTTTCTTGCAGATTGCATTTTTGCACTTTTTTTGGTCAGAAAGGTTTTGGTGGATTTCTTTTTCCTGAAAATAATGTGTTTGGTTGTTCTAGAATTGCTCAGCCACCAAAAGCAACTACCTTCGGGGCACAGGTCCCTACCCACCTTCCATGGACTGGCGGAAGAAAGGAAATTTCGTCTCACCAGTGAAAAATCAGGTAGGCACAGAGAGTCCCCATCCTTTCGCCCCGAAAACAGCTACATTGCCAGGCTGCATGCCAGGAGGAAAAACCCAGAAGAGCCACAGAACTGCCGCAAGCACATCCCCCCACTGTTTTTTCCTCACGCCTCTCCAGCCTCTTCCTGCTCTGGAGGGCGGAAACTTTCTCTTTGTTGGGCTCCGGTTCACTCCCTCCCCGACCCACACACAGTCCCCATTTCCCGCTTGGCCCCAGGTCTCTCCGGCAGGCACCCAAAGCTTGTTCCAGAGATTGGACACCACACCCATTCCTGCTGCCCACGGTCACCCCTGCTCATCTCCTCCCTCTCTTCCAGCTGCCAGGGTCCCACCCTCCACGGGGGGCTGCCTCCCAGTGGTCAGGGAGCAGTGGGTTTCCGCTGCCCTCACCCCTGCGGGACGCGTGGCCCTGCCTCCTGCCATGCTGGGAGCTGAGGAAGGGCTCACTGTGGGGCTCGGGGTCCTGGCACATGCTCCGCTCTGCAGGGGTGGACCCCACCCGTGGCTGCTGTTGCCTCTGCCCCTGGGGTCCCTACCCCAGCCGGGACGGTGCAGTTTCCTTCTTCAGAAAGAGTCGGGCCTCTCCATTCCAGGAAAGGCATGGTTACGGTTTCCTTCCCGGAAACTCCTCGCTTTGCACTGAAACTCTCCACGATAAACATTTTTTCACTTTCCAAACAGTCACGTGGCACAGCTTCAAACCCTCCAGGCTCACCCCGTTCCAGGAGCCTGCCACGTGATGTGGATGTTTAAACCATTACCAGACAACCAAAGTTTTACTAAATCTCCCTTCGCAGCAGGAAGCAGGGGGTGGGGAGCCGGGGGTGGGGAGTCTGCCTTCGCCCCGTGACCCCAGGGCAGTTTGTAGACCTCTGGGAACCACATCCAAAGCAACAAGTGCTAAGTGTGGAAACCTAAACCTGCTCACCAGGTGGACAGGTGGGAAGGGGAGGTCCCCCAAGAACTTTCCGAGTCATCCTGTTAGCTGATCCCAGCCAGCAGACAGGACCTGGCTGCCTGGGCTCAGGGGGCAGGAGCGAGGTGTGCATGGTGTCTCGCTGTGGCCTCTACCTGGGGACAGACGGCAGCCCCTTCAAGGTTTCTCACCTTGCAGAGGGGATCCTGAGTGGGAATGTGGCTTGCCCAAGCTCCAAAGTACGCAGGTGACAGAGGAGACTCAAAACCAGGTCTCACTCCAAGTCCAGTGCCAAGGCTCAGCCCCGCTTGGCCTCCTTCAGCAGGGAGCATGGTCTCCCCACGTGGCCACGTGGCCATGCCGGCCTCCCTGCTGGGGAGGGTTTGAGGGAGGAGCCAGGGGGACCAGCCATGGCCGAGCTGGGCAGTGCTGGGTGGCAGGACGGGATCCAGGGCATCTCAGGAGCAGACAATGAGAGGCTGAACAGCGAGGAGAGGAGAAGAGAGAAGCCGTCACAGCAGCTGACGTTGGGTGGCTGCCCGACAGCCAGGGTCTTAGCTCTGGCTCACGACACCCCACGAGGCCGGTGCCCTTGTCATGCCTATTTTGCAAATGATGGAGCTGGGGCTTCGAAAGGGGAAGTAACTTGCCCAGATCATCTGCTAGCATGTGGGGAGCTAGGACGTGAACCAGGCAGGCGGGCTCCACCCCACGCCAAGCCCTCGCACTCTCCTGGCAGTGCCAGGAGCAGGGGCCGGGCAGCAGCAGCGACCGTGGCAGGAGGTAGTGAGACAGGTGGATGGGGCAGGACCCCGAGTCGGAGGTGTCGGGGCCCCTAGGAGGGCTGCTCTGGCAGAGGCAGTATGGGGTCCGGGCCTGGGTGCCCGTCAGGGCTGGGGTTTGGGGAGCTGTTAGCTGAACAGTTAGGACTGCGGGCAGAATGAGATTGGGAGAGAGCGTTCTAGAAACAGAACACTGGGAAATCTTCCTGCTGGGAAACAGCGGGAGAGGAGTGAGCAGCAGATTCAGGAGGAGGAAGCCGGAAGACTCCAGAAGGGTTGGGGGCCTGGGGGGCTCCAGGCCTCACGGGGGTGGGGCTGGCCAGCAGGAGCCAGCTCGGGGGTCCACGGCGCCGGTCAGGGGCTCCTGCCCCTCCTGCTCCTCTGCGAGCCGAGCCGTGGGCACCTGGAGGGAGGAGGGTGCAGCCTCCCAGGTGCTGCCTGGGGGTGTCCCAGCTCTGACCTCCTTCCCAGGGCGGCTGCGGCAGCTGCTGGACTTTCTCCACCACGGGGGCCCTGGAGTCAGCGGTGGCCATCGCGACTGGGAAGATGCTCTCTTTGGTAAGGGATCAGCCGGGTGAGAAGCCTCCCCCTGCAGAGCTTGCCCCGTAGGCTGCGGGGGGCCAGGCTGGGCCTTCGGCCTCCCTCGGGTGCTGTTCAGAGGACCTCAGGCGTCCCAGCCCTCGGACATGTGGCGTGAGGACCACGAATGACGCTTTTCCCAGACAGGATGGAGGTTCATTGAGGAAACGGCCCACGGGCTCATTCCTAGGTGGACGGGGTGTTCCCCAGCTTGGCAACCTGGGCCTTCACCGGGGGAGGGGCTGGAGCCCCTTCCCAAGCTGCCTCCATTGTCCTTGTGGAGGGCAGGGCTGGGATCTGGCATCCACCCTGACCCCCAAGAGAGGTGATGGCCTCAAAGGGACCGACCCAGCCCCGGTTGGGGAGGGTGCAGGGCGAGGCTGCTGAGGCCGTGGGTCGGGGAAAGGGAGGCAGGGTCTCTGTCTAGGCCCACCCCCCGCCGTACACCACCTGCCTGCATGGCTGTATCTGCTGCTAAGCGGCTCCCACCAGTGCTGGCCAGTGGGCTGACACTTGGGGACACACAGAGGCAGTCCCCGGCCTGGGGAGCTTAGGGTCTGGTCACCATGACCCCGAGCTGATGGGGTCACAGGCTCGGCCTCGCTCCAGTAGCCTCTCAGCCTCCAGCTCACTGGTCTGTGTCCCTCCCGCAGGCAGAGCAGCAGCTGGTGGACTGCGCCAAGGACTTCAACAACCATGGCTGCCAAGGGTACGTCCCTGAGTCCCCTTCTCATTTCCATCTGCCACGTCTCTGGGACCTCGTGTCTGCACAGACGTAACCACCACCGCCCGGGTGGTAGGGAAACGGTCTCCGTCTTCAGGGGCGGGGTGCCCTCTTGTCGCTGGGTCTCTGAGCCAGGACGGGGCGGAGCTGGAGTCTGAGGCCAGGCCTGACTCGTTCCAAAATCCGTCCTCTTCCTCACCCCACGCCCAAAGCACCTGGGCGAGTGGCCAAAGGAATTAGTAGAGTAAGAAATACGTCACCGCACATCAATCCTCCAAAACAGGCCCACGCAAGACCCCGGCCGGCCTGCAGACAGGTTCCCTGAGGGCCTGGCGCCCAGCTCTGCCCACGCGGGGAAGGTCCGTGCCCAGGGCCTGCTTTCCCGCCCACCCTTCCGTGGGTTGCTGGGAACGGGCTCTCGTTTCTACATTGACTCCTCACCTTCCCCGGCGGCGCTCTGAGACGCTCCTGTGGGACCGCGGCGCTTTCCTGGCACGTGATGTGCGTAAAGCCAGGTTCCCCCCACCCCCACCAGCGCCAGCCCCTCTGTGGGCTGTGGGGCGCCCTTCCCCCTCCCCCAGGCCCGGCCGTTTGCGCTGGAACCCGCGTCCTGCTCCGCGCCCTCGCCTGGGTCTGGGTCTCCGTCTCGGTCCCTCCGCGGCGTAGACACCACCCCCAGCGGGAGTCCGGCCTGGGCGTGCGGGGCTCCCCACGTTTCTGTCTGTCGGCCGTGGTTCGGCGCGATCCTTCCTTTCACCGTGCACGCGGCACCCGCCACGCCGCGCGTGTGGGCTCCGAGCGCTCAGGGCGCGGCGTCCCGGCGGGGCCGGACGGAGCGTGGCCGGCGCGGACTGCGTCTGCTGCTGCGGGGGCTGCGTTTCCGTCACTCTGGGGGCAGCATTTGGACCCACCTTGACCCCAGGTGCGGGGCCCTGGTGGGCTGTGGGCGCTTTGCCTCCGGAACTGGCAGCACCCACCGCGCGGGGTGGACGTGAGGGGTCAGGCAGTCGTGTGTGAGGAGCACCTGCCCCCGGGTGTTGCGGTGATGATGATGCTCTGGCCTGGTGCCGTCCTGTGGGGCCGCCCGCCCCTCCTGGCAGGGCCTGGCTCCGAGGCATCTCTGCCTCACCGAGCCACGTTTGGTCCTTGGACTCAGGTGGCTTCCCCTGATTTTGCTGAATTTATCTTTGAGCCCAATGGAGCCACGTTGCCAGAGACCCACAGAGACCCCCCCCCCCGGCCAGGGTGACATCTGTCCAGCTGCAGCCCTGTAGGCCCCACCCCTCCGGGATGGTCCCAGGTGACATCTGTGTGTGCTTCTCGCAGGGGCCTCCCCAGCCAGGCCTTCGAGTACATCCTGTACAACAAGGGCATCATGGGGGAGGACGCCTACCCCTACCAGGCCAAGGTAATTCTGGGCAGCCAGCTCTGTCTCCGGGGTCGCCTGCGCCCCATCTGCACCGACCCAGCCTCAGGAGGGACCCTTCTCCCCCTCCGCCCTCGGCCCAGCCCCACTGGAACTCCCAGAGTAGCCTGCGCCCCTCAAAGTCCTCCTGCCCCGCCATTGGCTCCTGAGCCTACCACTGT
Organism: Lepilemur ruficaudatus; assembly: GCA_963574885.1. NCBI lineage: Eukaryota > Metazoa > Chordata > Mammalia > Primates > Lepilemuridae > Lepilemur > Lepilemur ruficaudatus. The sequence continues at coordinate 17,913 of CAUYRT010071085.1, forward strand.
CACCAGCCCGGGGTGGTGACCCTCAGCACCCTCCCCCCACCCCCCGCTGCAGCAGCCTCAAGACCCTCCCAGGCCCCACCCCACCTGCCCGTCTCCCCCATCCCTGCTGCGGTGAGCGCCCTGGAGTGGGCACCGCCCTGTGGCCTCGTCCCTGTCCATCTGTGGGGTCACACTGCTGCCGGGGACCCTGCCCCGGGCCCTACCCACGTCGCCTGAGGCTGCTGATGAGCCTGCCAGGGTCTCCCGCTGCTCCCCAGCCCCGCCCATCCCGCCCACAGCCCAGCATCTGCCTTTCCCCAGAGCACCTGCGTCCCCCTCTGCGGCCCTGCCCCACCCTCAGCCTCCATCAACCACCACGGACCCTCTCACTGGGGCGCTTTGGTGCAGACCTGGGCCTCCCGTCATCCGGGTCACTGAGTGTGGCCTCCCTGGGCCTCCACCCCTGCCCCCCACTCCCGCCCCCGACCACGCGCCTGCCGAGTTCAGAGCTCCGCAGAGTCTCACCAGCCTTCAGGACAAAGCCCAGACTCTTTGGCCCAACTCAGTCCTCCGTCATCTCTCCTTTGCTCTCCTGTTAACTTCATGCCCCAGGCCGGCCGGCGCCAGTTCCTGAACCCCAGGCCCTCCCCCGGCTCCCACCCGTCACCCCAGCTCCTCTCCTGCCTCCCTCCTGTGACCTCGGCGCCGTCCGGCCAGGCAGGGCTCTGCCAACCCTGGCCCCCCGAGGACAGCTTGCTTCAGTTCTCTCTGAAGCCACCCAGGCCCTGGCATGTGTGGTTTTTGCTCCATGAAATTTATCAGGCTGTGCGTGAGGCTGAGGTGTCGGCCTCAGGCCACGGTTCCCTAACCTGTACCTGTGCCCTTCGCTTCCGAACAGGACGGGACCTGCAAGTTCCAGCCTGAAAAGGCCATCGCATTCGTCAAGGATGTGGCCAACATCACAATCGTGAGTGCGGCTCCTGCCCTCAGGTGGGGACTGTGTCTGCCATCTCTGCAGGTCGGGCGGTCCCAGCAGGGCAGCCTCCCCTGGCAGCCCCTGCCCTGGCCTGTCAGGCTCACAGGTGAGGGCCAGGCGTCCCCTCCCCTCCTTCTCTGGCCACTTCCTTAGCGCTCTCCAGCCCAGGCACCCCACAGATGCCACTGTGTGGTCAGGGTGCAGCCCAGGCCTGGGTGTTTTGAAGGCTCCCAGGTGGCTCTGCTGCTGCTCTCACCTGGTCTCCACGGCTGTGTTTCAAAGCTGCCGCCTCCAGGCAGCTGCCATGACTTCCACCTACCTGCCTCCCGCCGTTCCCTGCTCAGAAGCTGCACAGCCCTTTGCTGGGTCTGTTTCCACCGCACCTGGGGGCTTACCTGTCCATAGGCTCATAGCCTCCGTGTTCCACCTGTGAAGCTCTGCAGACGGGCTTTGTGGGCACAGGGCGTCCTGGGGTGGGAGTGGGGGCATCGCGCCATCTCTGCACCACTGGGGCGCTGGCCCAGGGGAGGACATCAGCCAATGGTTGTGAGAGACCGAATGCGGGGTCCACGCTGCACCCCATGGCCCTGTCCCAGAGGGGTGGGGCTTCCTGGCGCAGAGCAAGGAGGGGGCAAGAGGTGACCTGACAAACCAGCCCGTGAAGGAGACAGGGAGGCCACAGGGAGCCAGCGCGGCGTGGGAGGACGGACCTGCCTCCAGACACAAAACCCAGAGGATCCCGGCCATCTGGGCGCAGGGCTTGGCGCCTCTGTCCCAGGCTCCCTGGTGGGGGCCCTGGGTCTCATGCCTCCCCCTGGTCACCTGTGTTGCTCTGGGCTCCCAGCCCCTGCCTGGAGGCCAAAGGTGGCATTTTAGAAGTTCGGTGGGGAGGTGACGAGGCCACGTGTGGGTATCACTCGGTCTCTGTCCGCAGTACGACGAGGAGGCCATGGTGGAGGCCGTGGCCCTGTACAACCCCGTGAGCTTTGCCTTCGAGGTGACGGACGACTTCCTGATGTACAGACGGGGCGTCTACTCCAGGTGAGGGCTGGGCGGGCGCCGGGGACTCAGCGCAGCTCTGGCTCCTGGTGAGACCACGCGAGACACTCCCCAGTGCTGGTGCCCTGCCCGGCTGCCCTCCGTCTCACCGCAGAGGGGAGAGGCTCAGGGGAGAGGCGGCGGCCCAGCTGCACATCAGCCAAATTCACCCCTGACCAGCAGAGTTTGTCCCTTGAGCTGCTTGACACTTCGTAACGGAAGCTAGCTCACCATCGTGAATGGAAAACTGGTATTTTTGCCACAAATGTAATCTTTAATTGCAGTGCCAATAAAGCAATGCTTTGGCACATTCTCGCTGCAGGAGGGTGGGAGGGCAGCTCTCCCCGCCGTGAGGAGGCTGGAGAAACCTGCGCTAGGGCCGGGCCGGCGCCCCCGACACCATCTCCTGGCGAGATCATCTCCCACGGTGACGGATTCGCCAACTCGCCGCCTCACCGCTGTCGGGCGTGGCTGGGTGAGCACTTTTGCCCTTTGGGTATTCTCAGCCCTTTTCTGTCTGTCTTCCAGCACCTCCTGCCATAAAACTCCAGACAAAGTGAACCACGCGGTGCTGGCCGTTGGGTATGGAGAGGAAAGGGGGACGCCCTACTGGATCGTGAAGAACTCCTGGGGCCCCCAGTGGGGCATGAACGGGTAAGGGCTGCGGGTATGTACTGGGAGGGTCTGGTGCCCTGGGGGTGTCTCCTGCCCCTCAGGCTCTCGGCTTCCTGGAGGAGCTGGTCAGCAGAGCCCCAGCCAGGCCGCCAGGCCGGGGGAAGGGGACAGTGAGAATGTGACCTGCTCACTCCGGACCCCCTCAGCTGCTCCTCACGGGGCCCCAAGCCTCGATGCCTCTGCGTAGGGAGCAGGGGCTGGAAGAGTCTGTCACCACTGCCACTCGGGACCCTACTGGGGTGACGTCAGTGTCAGGGACAGTCCCTCGTTGGGAAATCAAGGCACCAGATTCACCCTGATCGTTGACAGCCCCTCCTTGGAGGACAAAGGCTGGAATCGGGAGGCTGAGTGTGTGTTAATGTGACTTTGTCCGGTTCTCATCCCAGAAGGAGAGTTTCCTGTTACCTGGGGACCTGGTGCTGACTAGGTAGCTGGGGGAGGGTCCAGTGGGGTGAGAAGGGGCCTCGGCAAACTCTCAGAGGCAAACTCTCGTGCTGCTGTTTTGTGACTAATCCACTCGGTGAGCAGCAAAACATTCCGGAACATTCCTGAACAGTACTGAGGAAGCCCCGGCCAGGCCTCAGCTCCTCTCTCTGCGCAGGTACTTCCTCATCGAGCGCGGGAAGAACATGTGTGGCCTGGCCGCCTGCGCGTCCTACCCCATCCCGCTGGTGTGAGCCGCGGAGGCCGGGATTGGTGGTGGAGGAGAGGGACGGGCAGCCTGGGCCTGCGATGGACCCTGACCGGAGGCAGCTGTGGGGAGACCCCAGGGCCCCTCCGTTCCCACCTCACCCTACGCTGAGCCAGGAACCTGAGGAAGAGGAAGACACGTCACCAGCCCTGTGCCTTACGCGTGGCCTTTAACCGGCTCAAACCACGTGGACTGAGTCGTCCTTCCCAGAGGGCTCACCTGTCGGGGAGCTCTAGGGACTGTGCTGTCTGTTCTTTGTTCAATAAACAGGCGCGAGCGAGCACCTCCCGGGGCCAGGCCTGTGCTGTGTGCGGCGCGGCCCTGGGGCCCAGTCTGCAGAGGGGAGCACCTCGGGGTGCCCAGGGCGCTGGCCGGAGCAGCGCGTGGAGGTCGGGGTTCCCAGGAGGAAGAGCAGGTCTAACTTCAGATCTTGACCATTCACCCCAAAACTGGGCAAGGAGGGAGGGAGGGAGCAGCAGCAGGATTCCAGCTCCCGTACAGGCAGGACTGGAACCCACAACGTCAGGCCAGAAGCCCGTAGCTCTCCCTGTCTGGGCCTCCTACCGCCACTCAGACTGCGGCCCTCTGGCCTGGCTGCCCCAGCCCTTCCCCATCAGCCCTTCATCACCATCCCTTCCCCACTGGCCCTTCCCCACCGGCCTTTCCCCACCATCCATTCCCCACAATCCCTTCCCCACAATCCCTTCCCCACCGTCCCTTCCTTACCAGCCCTTCCCCACCGGCCCTTCCTTACCAGCCCTTCCCCACCGGCCCTTCCCCACCAGCCCTTCCGCTCAGGCCCCGATGCCCGTCCACCGCACACCCTCGCCCCTCCCTGCCCTTTTCAGAAACCCTGGTCCCCACTCAGAGGGTGGCCACGACGTCACCGCCGCTTCCTGAGGCCGCTGGACTCTGGGGTGTGGGAAGAAGGATGGGAGCTCTGGCCTTTGTCCTGCGGTTCCCGTGTCTTAATGGTAAAATCTCCCGTGTCATGGGCCTAATGGAGAGCTGAAGGCTTGAGAGTATTTGAAAACACATGTCATGCTACGGCTTATGTAGAAAATGCAGTGTGGCTTGATCTATTAGAAAATTCTGATAAGACCACAACTATAAGTCAAGATAAAAAACAATCGTGTTAACAGACTTAATAGTAATTGGATAAAATTCTATTCTAGACTTAAAAAAACTGACATGAGATGAGAGCGATTCCTTAGCACGGGAAGACTCTCAAATCAACAAACGGAAGACGTCCGTGAGAGGCAGGGCGTGTGGACAGGCCACAGGCACCCGGCTGACAGCGTGAACCGGAAAGTTCCAGGCACAACAAAGGAGCCAGACCCATGCTTGGGGACAGTGTGATAGTGTGGCAGGGTGACAGTATGACAGTGTGCCAGGGTGACACTGACAGTATGACAGTGTGCCAGCATGGCAGCGTGACTGTGATAGTGTCGCAGGGTGACAGTATGACCGTGGCAGCGTGACCGCATGGCAGCGTGGTAGTGTGACAGCGTGAAAGTGTGGCAGCATGGCAGTGTGACAGTGTGGCAGCGTGGTAGTGTGGTAGCATGACCAAATGGCAGCATGGCAGCGTGGCAGTGTGACCAAAATGGCAGCGTGGCAGCATGCAGTGTGGCAGCGTGGTAGTGTGACAGCATGGCAGTTTGGCAGCATGACCAAATGGCAGTGTGGCAGCGTGGTAGTGTGACAGCGTGGCAGTGTGACAGCGTGACAGTGTGGTAGTGTGGCAGCGTGGCAATGTGGCAGTGTGGTAGTGTGGCAGCGTGACCAAATGGCAGCGTGGTAGTGTGGCAGTATGACAGCGTGGCAGCGTGACCGCATGGCAGTGTGGCAGTGTGACAGTATGGCAGTGTGGCAGCGTGGCAGTGTGACAGTATGGCAATGTGGCAGCATGGCAGTGTGACAGTATGTGGCAGCGTGGCAGTGTGACAGTATGACAGTGTGGCAACGTGGCAGTGTGACAGTATGACTGTGGCAGCGTGGTAGTGTGGCAATGTGACAGTGTGACAGGGTGGCAATGTGGCAGCATGACCGCATGGCAGCGTGGCAGCCTGTGGCTGAAACGTCCAGGGCGTCAACATAAAACTTAGAGCTAAGGGAAGAACAGAGAGAAGGGCTGGTTACCAGGCATAGAACACAGCTCAACAGAACTCAGAAGAAAAATAGTTTAAACTGTAGCAACAAAGCCGGCAGGCAGGAAGTAGCCACCAAAAAAGTCCTATGTGAAGAAAATGATTAAACTGCTAGAAATTACAAAGGAGGCTGTAAGTGAATTGAGGGGCGTACCGTAGTCTTGAATGAGAAAATTAAGTAAGTTGATTCTTGCCAGAAATAAAAATACACGTTTGGTATATTTCCAACTAAAATCCCAATACGATCTGTTGATACTTTTTATTTTTCTGAGGAAAAGGCCAAGATGAAGATTTTATAAATGAGTACTAAGGATGGGTATTTTCACATATTAAAATGTATAAAACATCAGCCCTTCGAACAGTGGACCCACGAGGAATGAGTCAGTCACTCGGCCTAGAAAATACGAAATCAGGCAGCCGTAGCAGAAGGACAAGGCAGTTTTTACTCTTCCATAAAAGGCACCAGCAACCGGACAGCAGCTTGGAAAAAGAATTTAACCTAAATCTCCACCCAGCACTGTGTTCTTTTTTAAATACAGGTTTTATTTTATAACAATTTTAGGTTTACAGGACGACAGCGCACACGGCACCGAGTTCCCGCGCACCCCAGCCCCAGTTTCTCGATCTTACAAACTAATGAACCCTAATAGACCATTATTAATCATTCTAATCACGTAATTTATTTAAAGGAAAGATGCTGGATGAAGTTCTGGAGAAATTTAGATTATCACAAAAAGCCAAATAACTGTTTTCAGAATCAACTCCCCGGGGGGTTTGGGCGCCCAGCGGGTTGGCAGGCATGGCGGGGGCGGCCCTGGGGGACGTCATCCTCCGCGAGTGCCCATGATGCCTGCAGCCCAGACGGGACTGCGGCTCTCACACGAGGGGCTGCGCAGGCCCCTCCCCTCCCCGGCACCACCGCAGTGTGAGCCCAGCGCAGTTCCCCTCCAGTGGCCAGCACCGGGGAGCACCCGGCGTGTTTGCGGCATCTGTGTAGGCGCCATGGCTGAGAATCAGGCACAACGGCCCAGCCACGGTGCCGTGGGTTTAAAGAGCTCAGCAGGCGAGGCTGCATGCAGCTGGGGTGAATGAATTAATTACAACTGCGCTTGACCCCTGAGGACCCAGAAGAGAGCCTGGCGCCCGGCAGGTGCTGCCTCATGGTCTTGGCCGTCACCCCTGTCCCCCTGCCCCGCGACAGGCCCCGTGCTGACCCCAGGGGTCTGAGGCTTGTGGGACACATCTCTGGCACCAGGGAGCACCCATCCTTGGGGGACAGCAAACAGCAAGAAAAAACAAAAATCAATTAAAGTCCAAAGGTTAAAAACAAAGACGTCGCAAAAAAACTACAGACCGATGTCCCTGATCAATATGGGCATGAAACCCTCCATAAAATACCAGCGAACCGAATCCAGCAACGTATGAAAGGGGTTATACTACCGTGACCAAGTGGTGTTTGTCCCAGGAATAAAGGACTGGCTCAGCATACGAGAGAGAATCGGTGTGATGTGCCGCACTCATAGAACAAGGGGGCCAGGCGCAGTGGCCGCTCGGGAGGCCGAGGCGGGAGGATCACTTGAGCCCAGGCGTTGGAGGCTGCAGGGCGCTGTGAGGACGCCACTGCACTCCAGCCTGGGCACTGGAGACTCGTCTCAAAACAATATTTATACACGTATAGAATAAAGGACAAAAACTGCATGATCATCTCAAAAGACACAGAAAACACATTTGAACAAAACCCAACACCCTTTCGTAACAAAAACACTCAATAGGAACAGAGGGAAACCTCGACCTGACAGAGGGTATCCCTGGAAAATCGACAGTTGACAGGCTTGACGTGGAAGCTGGAAGCTTCCCTCCTCCTCAGACCAAGGACGGACGAGGGTGTTTGCGCTCAACACACACTCACCACCGTGTGGGAGGCTCTAGCCGGGCACTCGGGCAAGAAAAAGTCGCAAAAGGCGTCCAGATCGGAAAAGAAGAAATAAAACTGTCTGTATTTGCAGGTGACGTCGGGTACGTAGAAAGTCCTGAGACATACACACACACAGAATTATCAGAGCTAATAAACTGCTTCAGCTACACTGCAGATTACAAGACAAATATACAAAACTCAACAGCATTTCTATGTACCAGCGATGAACAATCCAAAGTTAAGAAACTCTTTTTTGATACTTTTGTTTATCTGGGGGGGGGAGGAGGCCAAGGTTAAGATTTTATAAATGAGTAATAAGAATACATTTTTTCGTAAATTAGAATGTATAAAATGTCAGCCCTTAAAACAGTGTACTGGTTTTATGTCGATTCTATTTGTAATAGAATCAACAGGAATAAAATAATTAGGAAAAAATTAACAACATAAGACTTGTACACTGAAAACTATGAAATATGCATGAAATTGAAGATCTAAATAAGTGGGAAAAAGTCCCGTGTTCATGGATTAGAAGATTTAACATTGCACGATGGCAAACCCCCAAATTGATCTACAGAGTCAATGCAATTCCTATTAAAATCACAGCTGACTTCTGTGCAGAAATTGGCAAGTTGATCCTAAAATTCATACGGAAACACAAGGGACCCAGAGTAGCCAGAACAATCTTGAAAAGGGAGAACAAAGCTGACACTCTCACCCCTCCCAATTTCAAAATTTACTACCAAGCTGCAATAATGAAGACATTACGGTACTGACATAAGGATAGACATGGAGAGCAAAGAACAGAATCGAGAGGCCGGGCGCGGTGGCTCACACCTGCAATCCTAGCACTCTGGGAGGCCGAGGCGGGAGGATTGCTCAAGGTCAGGAGTTCAAGACCAGCCTGAGCAAGAGCGAGACCCCGTCTCTACTAAAAACAGAAAGAAATTAATTGGACAACCAAAAAATATATATATAGAAAATAGCCGGGCATGGTGGCACATGCCTGTAGTCCCAGCTACTCCGGAGGCTGAGACAGGAGGATCACTTGAGCCCAGGAGTTTGAGGTTGCTGTGAGCTAGGCTGACGCCACGGCACTCTAGCCGGGCAAGAGAGTGAGACTCTGTCTCAAAAAATAATAATAATAATAATAGAATTGAGAGTCCAGAAATAAATCTATAATTTATGGCTGATTGTTGCTAAGGACGCCAAGACAATTCGACGGGGAAATAATCTTTTTAACAAACTGCGCTGGGACAACCGGAAACCACATGCAGAACAGTGAAACTGGACCCTTACCTGACATCATTTGCAAAAACTTACTCAAAATGAATCATAGACCTAAATATGAGAGCTAAAACTATAAAACTGTTAGAATGGGTAAACCTTCATGACCTTGGATTTGGTCACAATTTTTAAAATATGACCTCAAAATCACAGCCAACAAAAGAAAAAGAATAAACTGGACGTCATTAAAAACGTTAGTGCTTCAAAGGACGTCAAAAAGAGGACTTTCTGAGGTGGGAGGGTTGCTTGCGCCCAGGAGTTCAAGATCAGCCTGGGCAACATAGTGAGACCCCATCTCAAAAAATAAATAAAATAGGATAAAAATTTAAAAATGAAAATGCGATATATCATAAAAGATTTTCACTGTATGTTTTGAGAGTTTTCATGTCTAGGGTGTTTGCAGTGTGAAACCAGTCTAGTACTGCAGTTTAAATGTAAGAATAAACCACAGTGGGTACTAGGGTAAAGAAAGGATTCTCTTCCTGCTGGGGTGGTTAAGTTGGTAGGGCATAACCTAGAGCTGCCAGTGGCCTCCTGTTTGTCCACTTTGCTGAAATGCAAAAATGCTGAAAATGAAAATGAGGCCAAAAGAGAGGAAAGCAGGGTCAAGAGATAAGGTATTCCTGCGAACACTGTTTGAGCACCTGGATCCAGCCATGCCTGAAGCTTTCCACATAGAGTTTTCAGTTACAGATGCCAATGAATTCCCTTTTTGTTTGAGCCAGTTTGAGTTGCAACTATCCTTGCAAATGAAACAATCCTACAAATGCAGTGGGCTACATTTCTTAGAAAAGGAAGCCTGCGTACTCAAGACACACGAGTTAGGGAGGCTCAGGGCCTGTCCCTGCCATGGCCAGTATTCGTGGGAGAGGCAGGCATCTCCTCCCCAAACTACAGTGTCCATGACAGACAGCTAGCCCACGCTCCTGCCAGAACATCCAGGGGAAGGAATGTCAATGGAGCTTTTTGGAACCAGACACACCTGGGTTCCAATCCCGCTTCTCTTGAATGTTCTGTGGGACCCGGCACCAGTCCCCAGCCTTTTTGGCACCAGGGACCGGTTTCATGGAAGACAATTTTTCCACGGATGGGGGGTCTGGAAGGAAGGGGAGACAGGGTGGGAAGGAGGAGATCAGGCTGCAATGCGCAGCCCCCTCGGTGGTACCAGGTCGCGGCCCGGGGGTTGGGGACCGCAGACCTGGGGCGTGTCACTTACCCTCTCTGAGCCTCCTTTTCATCGCCTACAAAACTGACACGATCATATTTTCGACACAAGTTTCTGGACAAAGTTGAGACAATCTACATGGAAACAACCGGCACCACCTCCGCGCTCGTTAGCAGAGCGTTATCCTCCAGTCTGTGTCGGCACACGCAGCCGGCCCTGCCCGGGAGGCCAGGCAGGCCGTGGCAGGGGCAAGTCAGGCCTAGTGGCTGCAGTCACAGACTTCCTTGCCCGAGGGAGGTGTCCCACTGGGCCTGGAGACAGCCCAGAGCCTCCCTGCCAGCCAGGCCCCACGCCAGAAGGTTCCATCTGCAGATCGAGAGCTCCTACTCATGACGCCCCTGCAAGCCGGCTCTGCACTGGGGCCAGTCACACGACCCCGCTCCGACCTTCCTCCCACCCTCGGTGAGGCAACACAGTCTCATGTACAAAAGAGGAAGCTGAGGCTGGGGAGATGGCATGACTTGCCTGCGGCTACAAGCCCGGATCCTGGGAGAGGAACCTGGGTCAGCCTGAGCCCTGGCCGGCACCCTCCACCCACCAGGTGCCTGTGAGGAGGGCTGGGTCATCAGTACCAGAACCTTCTCTTTAGCGCAGTTGCTCGTGGCCTGCGCAAGTGACTCAGGACACCTGATCCTACAGAGCGAGGCAGGAGGTGACTCCCCTGCCCTGTCAATCCGGCCGCGCCTGCAGGGCAGGGTCTAGGCACAGAAGCTGCCCGACTGGGGCCGGGGCTGAGGATGCTCAACAGTTCCCCGACCTGCAGAGAACAAGCCCCTTCCCCTACTCAGGTGTGTGTGTGGATGCAATCTAGAATAGACTGATGCCGTGCGAAATGCCACAGATGTGCATGCACGCCAAAATTAACCAGATTCCAGCTAAGGTCATTGAAGAAGAGCTTAGGCTGGGGTGGCCTTGGTTTGGGCGCGGGGTGCCCGGCCCCCCAGCTTGCCTGGGACTGAAGGTCTTCCTGGGACCCGAGACTCTCGGTGCCAAAACTGCAAAGTCTCAGGAAAACGGACGGGCAGCGCCGGCTTCCCGGCGTGTGGCCGGTGAAGTCACACAGGGCTCCGTGCTCGGGTTTTGATGCTCTGCGGCCATCATCCTGACACTGGTAATGATTCTACCTCTGCGTTTGTTTTGTAAATGAAGTTTGAGTGCGTGCTGGGGCTCGAAGCCTCGGCTCACGGGTGCTCCTGCCTCCCACCCCTCCTTGCCTCTCCCTGTTTTCGAGCCGCCCACTTCCCTGACGCCTGGCAGGAGGGATCAGGGAGGCTCGGAGCTGGGTGCACACGCCCAGGGGTGGCTCCAGACCGGGCAGGGTGTGGGCAGCTCGGTGGGGCTGAGCCTCTCGCCCACCCGCCCCAGACACCGAACATGTTCCGGCACGGAGGCTGCAATCCGTGTGGCAGGAGCGGCAGGCCAGGGGAAGAGAGGTTGACTCCAGCCCTGGCTGGGTCCGGGCGCTGGTTCAGAGGCTGCTGGGTTGTGCACAGAGTCACACAGCAGGACCCGACACTAACGAGAGTCCTCTTCATCTGCAGAGCGATCCTCCCGCACCCGAGGGAGCACGACATTAAATAACAAAAACACCACGAGAGGTCAAGAGAGAGACCGAGTGAGAAATGAAAACATTTTGTACTTTCTCACACCCTTACTGGCACCGTTTCCTGCTTTCTTCCCTGCGTTTTCACTTTGCACTGGCCCCCATGGCACGACCAGCTATCCCGGGAGGAGCGGGTCACCCTGCCTGGGCGCGCCTGCTTTGTCGGTGCTCCGACCACACACGGCCTTCATCCGCCCCTGGGGGTGTCAGCCTCGCAGCCACCCGGACTCCAGGTCTGGGCCAGTCCCGTCCTTGTCCAGAACGGGTGCCGGTGAAGGCCCAGAAACTAGGCCAGGGCCGCCCACTGGCTCTCGGGAGCAGGAGCCAGGCGATGGCCGGTGGTGACTGACCATCACCCAAACCGAAGAAGGGACAGCACAGCGGCGGCTTCAGGCTGCCTGGGTTCGAATTCCAGCAAACATCAGTCCGTACCTACAGCGTAACAACAGTATGTTCCGGAGAAACAAGGCTGCCGGCTTGCTGTGTGCAGTTCTACAAAGACCACCTCTTCCCAGACCAACCTGCACAGGGACCCAGAGGAGGAAGTCGGGGCAGCCACTGGGGTGGTGCGGCGTGGGCCGGACGCAGGCTCACGGCAGGAAAGAACCTTGAGAGGACCCCCCAGAAAGCGAGGGAAGAGAGGAGGCCCAAGTCCGAGATCTGCAAGTTCCCAGGAGGCCGAGTGAAGCCCCTGACGACTCAAAGCCCCCGGTGGACGTCCTGCTCTGCAGAATGGTGGCTGAACACGTGACGGCCGAAAGAGGAGTGGCTCTGGGGCGCCAGAGCGGGAGGCCACCTCGGCCTGCGCAGCCAGCCCCACGGCACGGGCTGAGCCCCGCAGACAGCGACACCTTGTGGCTACCACGGTCAGTTGGTGTGTGCACAGCTAACTTTCCGGTCTCCCAGCCACGCTTTGGAGGGACTGGCCCCCAGAATTCTTGGATAACCAGGGAGTGGTGACCAAAAAGGCAGAATGAGACTCTGCTTGTGGAGGTGAAGGCCTGAGCAATCGTCCAGAAATGGAGACACTGGTGGTGGTGACACAGGTCCTCCTGGGAACCTCGAGGGTCCCAGACCGCTCTTCCCAGAGGCGGTATCCTGGTCTCCAGCTCTGGGACCGGAAGGGCAGGCTGACGCCGTCCCTGACGAAACCATACGCCCCCGCCTGTGTCGTGAGCAGGACGGAAGTGTGCTGCCTCTACTGCTCAGGCACCCCCTGGGGCTCCGCAGGCCCAGGGTGATCTGCCTTTAGCTCTGCCCAGAGCAACTTCATGCCAGGGAACACCAGATCAAGGACATGCCAAACCACCCCGCTTCCTACATACACATACACTCAGGGGGTTGTCCTGATCACCCCTAGACACACCACCACCTCCCCAGCCCCTCCCAAGGACAGGAATCGCACCCCAGGCTTGGACGCCCTTCTCTCTGTCCCAAGGCAGAGTTACAAAGCACGTGGAAACCAGTCACTACTTCATGTCACATTTCTTCTGCTCATGTTCATCTCCTGTTTTCTAGTTATTCCCAATATTCTAAATGCAAGATATAAACAAACAATACCAAAAAAAAAAAAATTAGCCAGGCATGGTGGCGCATGCCTGTAGTCCCAGCTACTCGGGAGGCTGAGGCAGGAGGATCGCTTCAGCCCAGGGGTTTGAGGCTGCAGTGAGCTTTTTTGGTTTTCTCCATCAACTTAAAGTTGGCCTGTCTCTACACACTGTGTGACTGTCAGGTTTATCAACCGGCAGCAAGACCATGTGGCGGCTGCCATCCTCCCTCGTCGGGGTCTGCCCGGGCTGAGCTTCCGCCCTCTGCCCCGGCCCCAGCGAAACTCAGCTGTGCCGCCCACAGGGCAAGGTCTGAAAGGACCTACGTTATGCCGTAAGCACATTATACTCTGGTTATCTAATCCAGAGTAAGCATGAGGAAGAAGAATCAAGACTTCTGGATCATTGTAGCACCCACATCTTTTGAAGTTAGCCATCTGGAGCTATTACTCACGCCCCTTCCCTCGTAGGTGCTGACCCAGGGAAGAAGCAAGCACAGGAGCCACTGGCAACGGGAACACACGTCTGCTTCACGGCCGGATCTGAGAAGGGGGCTCCAGACACACTGGCTCTCCAGTCCACACGCCCCGCAGTCCTTCCCACATCCGACCTGCATCCATCTCCGCTCGGGCATCGCCTCCTCAGAGTCCTTCCCTGACCCCCTGAGAAACACAACCCCCCCCCCCCAGGCTCTCACAGAACTTCACACAGTGGCCATTTTATGTTTTGAGAGGGAGGCGGGTTCCTGAGTTCTATGAGTCATTCAAGTAAATTACTGAACCTGAGGGGGTCATGGAACCCCTGAATTTACAGCCCGTTGGTCAGACGTGCCAGTGGCCTGAGGACTCCGGAACTGCAGCATGCATGCATGCATTAATCCGTTTATTTTGAGACGGGGTCTCACTCTGTTGCCCAGGCTGGTCCTGAACTCCTGGGCTCAGGCGATCCTCCCACTTTAGCCTCCCAAGTAGCTGAGACTACAAGTGTGAGCCACCGTGCCCCATGCAGCTGTCATTTAAATTAATTTAAAGGCCCCTCCTGATGGGACCATGCCCTTCCACTTGTGAAGTCTGTGCTGACTCCAAGCGGTCAGTGCCAGGACTGAACTGCAACACCCAGCTAGGATTGAAACGGAATCGTCTTGGAAAGGAGGGGCCATGTCTTCCTTCACTCCTCCCCACTCTGGGGTCTGTAACATAGACCCTACGACAGAAGCTTCAGCAGCCACCTGGAACCAAGAGGCAGCCTTGGGAGTGGAACCAGGGATGGGACAGCAAGAGGTGTCTGGTCCTGGGCCCTGTAGCATCATTCCTCAGCTCCCCACCTCCAGACTCCAAGAACGCAAGAGAAGAGGGAATTTTACCTTGTTTAAGCTGCTATTAACTTGAGTTTTGTATTCCTCACAACTTGACCAAATCCAAACTAGTACAGATGGTTGAAGGGGACTTACATTTTTCTTTAGATATTACCAGATTGCATTCCAAAGAGATTCTGCGTTTCTACCAGCCATGAGAACTCTTTCTCTACATCCCTGCAAGACATGGCAGCACTGCCCTTTTTAACGTTTATCAACCGGATGGGTCTCTCTACCCAAATTTTCTCTAGTGAATAATGCATTTTTTACAATCAGAAAAAAGGGTAAATTTTAAATGTAGGTAATGACCAGAAAACAGTAACGCCATGCCTCGCACATGGAAACGGCAGGTTCTTTCCCTGAACTTTTTCAGTGGAGAGGACAAGACAGTCTGCGGACACCGGGCATCCGCGTCGTGAGGCAGGCGAACAGACAAGGCCACGTGAAAGCCTTCCCTCTACGGATCAACCCTCAGGCTGCCGCAGGTCGTATCACAATTCAGGAAACCCGGCTGTGTGTTTCCAGAGAAGCTGAAACCACACAAACAATAAGTCAAAACTATTCAGGAAAGCCGTACAATAAAAGTCAACTATCCTGAAAAGAGGATGCTGTCAAAAACTTCTTTTCATTAAAAAAAAAAAAAAAAAAGTTGACCAAGGTGATCCTGCACTTGCGAGGAACTGAAATGAAGCCGGGACCCTCCAAAGGTATTTATTACCTCGTTTGATATTTAAAAGTCACTCCAGATTTTTTTGTGTGATATTTCAGTGAGTTCTCCTTTAAGAAGCTTTAAAAAATACTTGAGCACATCTCTAACCGGCATCACCTGTAACCGGCATCACCGTAAGGTCCCTACTGTCCCTCGAGGCAGTAACAGGTCACCTCACTAACAAAACGGTCCACTCCCTGCTGGAGCAACTCACTGAGATTACACCTGTGGCAGACTCCAGAGGGCCTCAAGTTCTGTTTTCTTCCCCTGTGCCCTGTGATGGCAGAGCCTCAAACTCTCTGACATTCCTCTCCTTGAGAGGCAGCGTCTGTGTCCTCCACCCTTGAATCTGCACAAGCTCTGTAACTGATGACCACCACCAACAAAAAAATTAGCACTTTCAAGCACAGCCCTGTCTCTTGGACCCCTTCTGACATCACGTCAGAAGCCCCGTAGCCGAGGCCGGCCCGCCACGGCATGGGAAGCCCTGGAGGACGGGCGAGCTGCTGCGTGGAGGCGGAGGGCCGAGGAGCCCAGCAGTGCCAGCTGTGCAGGCGAAGCAGCCGTCTTGGAAGCGACCTCCCGTCCCCGCTGACGCCGGATGGATCAGGGCAGAATCATCCGACCACGCCTGTCCTAAATCCAAGACTCAGAAAGTCGTGAGCAAAATAAAACAGTTGCTTTAAGCCAGAAGGCTGTGGGACAGTTTGCCAGGGCAGCAAAAGATAATCTAGATACACATCTCAAAAAGCTTTTCAAAAAATCAAAACAACGTTAACAATTGTTTTTAAAAATCAAATAAGTGCTTCTGCTCGGTCCTCTGGAAAACCCTTCCCTGGTAAAATGAGACTCGGCCATTTGCCTTTTTCTAATCCTAATCCTTCCTCCACCGGAAGAAGTAGGAGACTTGATAACTGCAACTCGGTCGGGACGGCTGCTGCCTCCCTGCCTGGGTGATTCCACCCCCAGGAGGTGACCCCCGTGGGCTGCACGGGGCAGAGGGCGGAATGAAAGAACTGCTCTTTCCAGCGGGGGCTGGAGCCGGACGCGGCTGCTTCGCGAGTGTGTCCCCCCACCCCCGTCCCCAAAACGCAGACCGGAACCGACTGCTGTTACCTGGCAGCCAAGAAACAAGCAGCCACCAGGGAGGAGGACTCCAGTCCCCAACTCCCGCCCTCCCGGCTCCCTCTGCTGGCAGAACCTACCAAGCCAAAGTCCCGGCCGCAGCGTAACAGCAGGATTCGTAGGAGCTGAGACAGCTCCGAAACCAGCCCGCACTCCCCTCGGGGCGCTCAGCGTCCACACGCGCCTCCCACACCTATCATACACGAGAGCACCATGCCACCGTCCTTCACGGAGGGAGACACTGTCACCCTCGTCTCCAGAAGAGAAGACAGAAAGTGCCAACGGTCGTTGCGTCCGTCACTGTGCGGTGTTAGTAACTGTTCCCCTGACTCAAACCCAGTCCCATCTGAACATTCTGGAACATCGACAGGAAACCACACAAAGCTGCCATAGTCCTCATTTCCGTAACTGTCACAAGGCCACACTTGGTATTTCTTCTTCGACCTACTCCGGGTTTCCTTTGTGCTCAGCCAGGACCTCAGCCGCTGCTGGTGTTGGTCTTGCGTTTTCACCAGACAGGGTGACCTCAGAACCATTCCTGAAGAATCTGAAACCTTAGTGGTGCTGTGTTTTTAGCTTCTGTAGTTTCCTATCAAACCATATCTAGGGACACGGAAGCACTAAGAAGCATCTCGGAGAATCCTCCGCACTCCAGACGTGCCTTCCTGCCCCCTCACGAAGCAGCACCAAGTTTCCCCTTGGCACTCAGAGCCGATCCCCTCGGCAATGGCCTCTACTCTGCCTCCTGGCTCAGTGGAGTGAGGAGTCCAAATGGCATCTAACGTCCGGGACAATGCAACTACTACGTCACCTGGACGAAGGGGAGCATTTCTCCTTGGAAACCCAAAGCTGCCACAAACAGAAGCAAACATTCTGCATTTGGCTGTGACAGTGAGAGGCCATGCCTACTTCTGTGAATTTCCAGCCCTCTGTATTCCATGAGAGAACGTCACCACCCATGGACCACTCATTCGGAGCATGTACCACATCCTTTCTGAACCTCCATCTCTCAGATCTACCAGACGGCATCACAGCTGAGCCTTTGCAGCTCACTCCGCCACTCTCTCAGGCTGACGGGGCATATCAGAAGCAAAATTATGCAGAACACCGTGAACAAAGATTTGAGTCCACAAATGACGGTGCTGGCAGAAGCATGACAGACAAGGCAAATCCACAGAGAGATATCCAGAAAACCTGTCCATTCCAGTGAGGAAAACTGGTGTCCCCTTTATAATGGAGAGCAATTAACCTGTCACCAGGGGCTGGCTGGCTTGCAACCTTAGAAAATGCTGCCATAGCGGGAGTTGGCAGACTTGGCAATTAGTAACAGCCAGTAGCCAGGCGTTCAGGTTACCTATTACAACGGCATAACAAACCACTCCAGAACTTGGCAGCCTGGAACAGTAACATTTACCTGGCTCACAAGTCTGCAATCTGGGTAGGAGTCGCAGGGGAGAGCTCCTGTCTGTGGCACTCGGCATCAGTGGGAGGACTTGAGGGCTGGGGGTTACGATCAGAAGGCTCCCTCAGCTGTCTGACAGTGACGAGCGCCCAGCTGGGGTCACAGAACACCTGCAAATACTGACATGGGACCTGGGTTGAAACACGGGAGCCTCGTCTATCACAGACGTGCCATTTGGTGAACTTTCACGAGACACAAACATCTTCACACTCTGGATCTAAAGGGGCCCATCTACGTAAGTCTTCCCCAGAAATCCTTGTATAATGAGGTATATGTCAACATTTGGGAAATTTGCATAACTCAGTGAATTAGTATTTTCCAAATGACCAACGCATGTTGTCACAAAACCATGCATGAGCAAAATACCCATCCATAGACTTAGGGATTAACAAGAATAAAAAATGTGTGATATAATTTCATAGTCCAGTTTGCAATTAACCTTTAAGAAATAACAATACACGTATTTTGTTTAGGTGGTCTCAAAGAATAACCACGATTATCTCAAAACGCTATTAAAACACTCTCTTTACTCTGTGAGGCTGGATTTTCTTCACATACCTCAACTGAAACAATGTACTGCAAGACATTAAATGCAACAGATATTCGTTAACAATTTGTAAAAATAGGAAATGCCATTTTTCTCACTAAATTTTCTTTGGAGAATAATTATTTGTTTCAGGTTTTTGTATTTTTTTTTTTTGGCTGTCACAGGTTTACTCTCCCATCACTCCGCTTTTCTTCCAGAATTTTTCCCCATTCAGCCCTCGCTCACCTTTGTGAACGCACCCTCCACCGTTTCTTCCAACACGCAGGCCCCCACGTTAACTTCCCACCTTGCAGTCCTTTTAGTCTTCAACCAAAGCGGGGTCATCTCCAAGTTCCTGCTCCTACTCGCTCATTCTGCCCATTCTCTTCATCCCTCAGTCCTCTTCATCTACTTTTTGCAGTCTTTCTCATGGATTTTGTAGCATGAGTCTTATGGAAAATGGAAAAATACATTCTGGAGATATTAAAAATTATTATTAAAGTATTTTATAATTTGATGCATTTATTTATTTACAAAGAAGTGTTTAACTTGATGCATATATTTATTTTTTTAAATTTGAGACGAGTCTCGGCTCTGTTGCCCCAGGATACAGTGCAGTAACATCATCACAGCTCACTGCAATGTCAAACTCCTGGGCTCAAGTGATCCTCCTGCCTCAGCCTCCCAAGAAGCCAAGAATACAGGCGCATACCACCACACCAAGCTAACTTTTTGTTTCTATTTCTAGGTGCCTGGCTAATTTTTTCTATTTTCAGTAGAGATGGGGTCTCACTCTTGCTCAGCCTGGTCTCCAACTCCTGACCTCAAGCGATCCTCCTGCCTCAGCCTCCCAGGCGTGTGGCAAATTTTCTGACATTTTTCCAGTTTTGTCTGAAAATGTTTATTTCTTAAAGGATTTTTGCTGAGTTTAGAATTTTAAGTTGCAGCTATTTTCTTTCAGCTTTTTAAACACATTCCATCATCTCCAGCCTTCCATTATTTGCATTAAGTCAGTTCTGAGTCTTTTTAATGAGGATGCTGCTTTTAAAATTGGCTTTAGGTTTTAATGATATATCAAGTGGCTTTTATTTTTGTCATACGTGAAGTTCATAGGGTTTCTTGAATCTTGAGATTCTTCATCAGTTCTGCAAAGTTGTCCACAGTCTTTTAATTTCAAAAACTTTAGGGGGAGGCCGGGCGTGGTGGCTCATGCCTGTAATCCTAGAACTCTGGGAGGCCGAGGCGAGAAGATCACTCAAGGTCAGGAGTTCGAAACCAGCCTGAGCAAGAGTAAGACCCTCTCTCTACCATAAATAAAAAGAAATTACTTGGCCAACTAAAAACATATAGAAAAAATTAGCCGGGCATGGTGGCACATGCCTGTAGTCCCAACTACTCGGGAGGCTGAGGCAGAGGATTGCTTGAGCCCAGGAGTTTGAGGTTGCTGTGAGCTAGGCTGACGCCACGGCACTCACTCTAGCCCGGGCAACAGAGTGAGACTCTGTCTCAAAAAAAAAAAAAAAAAAAAACTTTAGGGGGTACAAGTGGTTTCTGTCATGTGGATATACTGTATCATGCTGAAGTCAGGGCTCTCAGTGTACCCCCCACCAGAATGGCATACACTGTACCTGACAGATTTTCATCCCTCTCCCCCCCTCTCAGTTTCCAATGCCCATTATACCTTCTTACCACCATATATATCCTTCATTCAGATCCCACTTAAAAGTGAGAAAATGTGGTATTTGTTTTTCCATTCCTGAGATACTTCACTTAGGATAATGGTCTCCAGTTCCATCCAAGTTGCTGCAAAAGACATTATTTCTTTTCCATGGCTGCGTAGTACTCCATGGGATATACACATACATACACCCACTCATCAGTTCATGGGAACCTAGGCTGGTTCCATATCTTTGCAACTGCGAATTGTGCTGCAATAAACATTTGGGTGCAGGTGGCTTTTTAATATGACTTCTTTTCCTTTGGGTAGATAGCCCAGTAGTGGGATTGCTGGATCGAACGGTAGGTCTACTTTTAGTTCTCTGAGGACTCTCCTTACTGCTCTTCATAGCAGTCATACTAGTTTACATTCCCACCAACAGCGTGTAAGTGTTCCTTTCCTCCACATCTGCACCAACATCTGTTGTTTTTTGACTTTTTTAATAACGGCAGTTCCAACAGAGGTGAGTGAGGTGGTATCTCATTGCAGTTTTAATTTTCATTTCCCTAACAATTAGTGATGTTGAGCATTTTTTCATGTTTGTTAGCCAGCTGTCTACCTTCTTTTGAGAAGGATCTGTTCGTGTCTATTGTCTACTGTTTGATGGGGTTGTTTTTTCTTGGTTTCTCTGTAGATTTGTTTCATGTAAAGTTTGCAAGTATCTTCTCTCATTCTGTAGATTTACTCTGCTGATTACTTCCTTTGTTGTGTAAACTTTTTTATTTAATGAAGTCCCATTTTTTGTTGTTGTTGCTGTACTTCTGGGATCTTACTTACAAATTCTTTGCCTATGCACCAATGTATAGAAGAGTTTTTCCTATGTTTTCCTCCAGAATTTTTATGGTTTCAGGTCTTCCATTTAAGTCTTTAACCCATGTTGGGTTAATTTTTAAATACAGTGAGACACAGGGATCCAGTTTCATTCTTCTGCATTTGGCTATCCAATTTTCCCACGTGTATGTTTTTGCCTGTTTTGTTGAAAATCAGTTGGTCATAGTTCTATGGTTTTATTTCTAGGTTCTCTATTCTGTTCCGTTGGTCTGTCTTTTGTACTAATACCATGCTGTTTTGGTTACTATAGTCTTGTAGTATCATTTGCAGTCAGGTAATGTGATGCCTCTAGATTTATTCTTTTTGCTTACGAGTACTTTGGCTATTTGGGCTTTTTTGGTTCCATATGAAGTGTAGAACTCTTTTTATAGATCTGTGAAAAGTGATACTGGTACTTTGATGGGAATCACATTGAATCTGTAAAAATCACTTTGGGCTATGTGGACATTTTAGCCATGTTGATTCTCCCAATCCATGAGCAGTGGGTGTTTTCCGCTGGTTTGTGTCATCTATGATGTCTTTCATCAGTGTTTTGTAGTTCTCGTCGTAGAGATCTTTCACCTCTTTGGTTAAGTACATTCCTAGGTATTTTTCTTTGTAGCTACTGTCTATGGTACTTAGTTCTTGACTTGACTCTCAGCTTGACTGATACTAGCAACACAATGTTATTATGTACTTTTGTAAAGCAAGACTTTACTGAATTTATCAACTTTAGGAAGCTTTTGGTGGAGTCTTCAGAGTTTTCTACATGTAAGAACGTATTACCGGCAAACAGGGAGAGTTTGACTTTCTCTTTCCCAATTTGGATGCCCTTTATTCTTTCTTTCTTTCTCTTGTCTGAAGCAATCTTTTTTTTGAGATAGGGTCTTGCTCTCTTGCCCAGGCTGGAGTACAAGTGGCCCAATCAACTCACTGCAGTCTGGACTCCTGCGCTCAAGTGATCCTCCTCCTCAGCCTCCCAAGTAGTTAGAACTACAGGCATGTGCCAGCACACCCAAGAAATATTTTTAAGTATTTGGTAGAGATGGGTCTATGTTACCCAGGCTGATCTCAAGCTCCTGGCCTCAAGTGGTCCTCCCACCTCAGCCTCCCAAATTACAGACATGAGCCATGGCACCTGGTCATTTTTGTCTCTTACTCTTTATTTTCCATCTTTTTCTCTCTCTGTCCTTAATATATGTATTTCTTCCTGACCTATCTTTCAACTTTTCTCTTAGCTGTATCTAATCTGTTAACCCTATTCACTGAGTTCCTACTTTAGCTATTCTATGTTTTAGCTCTAGAATGCCCATGTGTTTTTAAAGTTTGCTGCTTAAATTCTTCATCTCAACTTATCTCTTAGCGTAAATGTGTCTTATAATGCCAATGTGTGAATGACTTTCCTTAAAGAATGACTTAGGGCACTTACAACTCTTAAAGCAAGTTGAATCTAAAATCTTATATCCTGCGTCTATTTCTCAAATCAGTTTCTCTTGATTTTTTTCATGTAGTTTTATTTATTTTTTGAGACAGGGTCTCACTATGTTACCCAGGCTGGGGTCCACGGGCTACTCACAGGCCCAATCATAACACTACAGCCTTGAATCCCTGGGCTTCAAATGATCCTCCCATCTCAGCCTTCTGAGTAGCTGAGACTATCAGACATGCCCTGCTGCACCCGATTTCATGTGTTTTTTGTCTCATACACCTAGTTGTTTGCGGGATATCACATCTGTAAAATTGTCTGAAGAATCAAATCATTAAATCTGGTTCATCCTTATTCCTAAGGAGTAGCTTTTTGGGGTCCTGATTTCTTGACAGGTCTCAGACTCTAATTCACGTCCTTTAGCTCAACCAAGTGACTGTCAAAAGTACCAATCACCCTATCAGGTAACTCCTGACCCTGGCAAACACCTCAAGGGGCCAGGTATGGTGGCTCACGCCTGTAATCCTAGCACTCTGGGAGGCCAGGTGGGAGGATCATTTGAGCTCAGGAGTTCGAGGCCAGCCTGAGCAAGAGCGAGACCCTATCTCTACTAAAAATAGAAAAAATTAGCCGGGCATGGTAGCGCATGCCTGCAGTCTCAGCTACTCGGGCGGCTGAGGCAGGAGGATCGCTTGAGCCCAGGAGTTTGAGGTTGCTGTGAGCTGTGATGATGCCACGGCATCCTAGCCCAGGCAACAGAGACTCTGTCTCAAAAAAAAAAAAAATCACCTGCAAGGTTAACAGCCACAGTAAATATGGGCTTACATCCCAGAGACACCGTCCTCTGACATGCTGGCCCATTACGTCTTCACCACCTTCACAGTTCTCCGGAGCCTTCAAACAGATGTTTTAAAATTCTGCTTATTTATGAAAGTCCTCAGTGGAAGATTACTCTGAATTACCAAGTGTGCCATTACTTCATACTGGTCCAAGTCTACTTTGTTCCTTTCTTATCTTTCCAATTCTTTTTCTCTATTTTAACAATACTCACAGGCACTGTCCTTGTATTACCTAGATTGAAGGCAGACACAACTTTGGGGTTTCCAGTTTTAGTCTCTTCCTTTTCTGTTCATGTATGCATTTAAGAGAAATATTTTATCTTACATTTCCAAGTATAATGTAATGGGCACAGTTTCAGATTATATAGTCTACTACATGGCCCATGACAAGTCTCCAGAACTTTAAAAACAAAAAAAAATTAAGCAGACCTAGAAAATGTGGGATTTTTTCATATACTGCATTAGTGTTCTCCAACTTGGTCTTTCCATCCAACATCAGGTGAAAGCAAGTATAAGAGTCAAAAAGAAAAAAAAAAAAGACCTGGCTGGAACAGCACGGTGACATGAAAGTGGAAGCTGTCTCTGAGATTCAGCATTCGGACCCTAACCTACCCTGGCCTTTCCCCCCATCAAACAGGAACCATCAGTTTTAAGGAAGCGGGTGATCCTCAATTTTTAACACAGTAAATTATAAAAAGGTCTTGAAGCCAAAAAGGGTTGAGTGAGTGGTTGCTCTTATTCGACACAGTTTTGTGTCAAATTGAGGTGCATTTGCATAAATTAAAAATAAATGATATACAAAGACAATCTTGACCAAGTAAAAATACATCACTATTGTGATCAAGAAAAGTGGGATTTGCAGCTCCCCAGGAGGCTGAGGTGGGGGGATTGCTTGAGCCCTGGAGTTCCAAGGCCTGCCTGGGTAACACAGCAGGAGGACCCTGTCTCTTAAAAAAATAAAAGGAAAAGCTTTCTGCAGACACAGGAATATAGAAAAAATTGGTCATTCTGAGCTATCTTAGATGTGCCAAACAAGCAAATCTTTATACACCTAACCAAATAACGTTAATGTTCGAGGGACCATGAGCGTATCATTAAAGTATCACACCCAGTGCTCATTTCAGCAGTACACATACCAAAACTGAACAAACAGATCAGCATGGCCTTGCACAACAATGACACGCAGACTCGGTCAGCATCCCACATTAGAAAAATCACACCGAGATAATATTCAACAGCAGAACGTTTCCAAGCAATAATCCATAATTCTTAAAGGTCAGACTAAATCAATCAGTACATTTGTGACAAAAGGGAAAGCGTAAATAAACAAAAAGCAGGGAACAAGTCAGCAGAGAGAGTGACAAGGCTAGAAAATAACTGCGTCTAGGAGCAGCACCCTTCCAATGCCTGAGGCAGACTCACTGCCCCGTTGGAACTCATCCCTATCCACCCTCCTCCCGAACTCCCTGCCTCGTACGGCTACGGGGCTCACCACCTCAACTCACCTGCTGCTGTGCATCTTGTGAGTGTCACGTCTACCCAAGTCCGGACGACTTCTTCATCTCTATCAAAGTTGCCCTTTACAAACACTTTGTTGTCTGCTGCTGTTTTAAGCTCATGTTTCTAAGGCAGACCCATAAAAATAAACATTTATTGACAGAAAGCAAGCTGTCACACAGGTAAAAATGCCCTTACTGCTCAAAATCAACAAGTGTGGGCAAAGTAGAGAAATAGTCATGTGAGCTTCTAACTTTTGGCTAGGACTCAAGAACAGCAGCTGCCACAGTTGCTATGGATTAGAGCTCAGTGCCAAAGCCAAGTACCTCACTTCATAACAGAAAATTAAACACCCACCTGAAAAGTCACTGTCTAAATGTAAGAAGGAATACACAATATACAATGGTTTTTGTAACGTATCCACACAAGCACACTGCTCTTTGAAATTTAAAGAAAAAATTTATTGAAGATCTGAAAAACAATTCCTAAAAGATCAACTTTTCCAGAAAACTAGCCACACAATGCATTGCGTCTATCATGTTAAAACGTGCATTAGACACAAATACAAAAACCATGAAACAAGCCACCATTCTTCAACAATTTGAGCAAAGATAAAATGCCTAAGGAACAACATGGATGACTTGCAAAGGATGGGCTCTTTACTTTAAGCACCATAAAAAAAAAGGAGCACAAATGGGTGAGTGTGTTCAGTTATATACACTGAATTGAACCTTTGGCACTAGGATCAGAGCATTTTGTCATATAGCATTACACGTATTATAAAAGTGCGTAGTGTCAAAGGAATAGAACCACCAGCATTCAGAAGCAGCTTTGTCAACTAGGCAATAAACACTCTACAGCATGTCTCTCTGTTGTCCATCATTGAATACACTGGTAGCAACTTTGAAATGAAAAAAAAGTAAGAAAAGAAAAAAGGAGCTATAACCCCTTTTATTTTCTCTGTTTAAAACCAAACAGAAAACAAACATCAATTCTGTTATACGCTAACATCTTCAAAGTACATCGTTTGTACAGGAGAAAGACTAAGAACAAAAACGTGTTTACAGAGATCCAAACACGTGCGTGAGCGTCTCACACAGCTTTCCGATGGTACTCGGGAGGAGCCACTTCGTAGTCGCTGGCACTGAACAAAGTTGCAGAATTCTTTGCCAGGTACCTTAAACAAAAGATGTTACCAAGATGTTTTTTTAAATCTCACGTTGATCCAAATCTCTTCCTTAATGTTATATACATAAACCACAGAAAACACTTTCCTTAAATACATAAAACAATTGCGACTTCACGGTAAAGCCACACAACTGCAACTCAGGTAAACAGGCTACGATCAGGTAACATTACGCATAAAGGAATGCGATCTGGCGTTGCTCCCCTTACTTCACAAACAGCAAAGAACAGTCGTGTCTTCAGAATACCAACCCGGGGGACTGAATTATGTCTAAGACAGTTATCCTATTATATATAATAACATCTAGACGTTTCCTTTAGCTCTTCAAGAGATCATATTAAAGGGATGATATGTCAAGTAGTGGAGCACTTTTATCTCACAAAAGAAACTGAGACCCCAAGAAGATGTTTACACTGGTAAAGCAAGGACTACAAATCTGTTTAGACTCTCACGCCCGTGTTGCAGTTTTAAACTTATTATAAAATATACGGTCAAAGCAGAAAGCTCCCACCTTTTCTCCCAACACCATGCCCAAGAAATAATCCACTGTTAACTACGATCCATACTCTAGGAAAGCATTTCTCTTTCCCCAAGATTGAAATGAGCACCTTTACAAATGAGAGGACCTGTATCACGCTCCTCTACTACAGCGTGGTTTTTTCCTCAGTGGACACAACATGAACATCTTTATCAGTTCAGTTTTTTTTTCCTTTCGCCTGCTTGATTTGCTGTATTTAGAGCAACCTCATTGTCTTAATAACTGCTTGACTGTTTAAAATTCACTATTATAAAAATGTCCTCATTTTTATAAAAATGGCTGTACAAACTAGAATCGTCCCTTTCCCAGCTTCTTCAACCTAAATCTTAGCCAATCTGACGAGAGATTTTACTGTTAGTTTATACCGGTATTATAATTCCGGAGGTACTCTTGATGGTCCTTCGCGCTGCCGTTTCTGTAAATACCCTATGTCCTACTCATCCCTTGTCTTTTTCTTACTGAATTCGAACTCTTCTTTGTGTATTAAAGAGAGCAGCCCTTTATCATGCATGTAACACTACAAAACTATAATACCGTTTTCTTTCACTGTTTTAAGAGTTTTAATTTTAGATTTAAAATTTAGTTTCATCTAGAATTTTGGTGCCCCACATTAAGTGTGGCTTTTGTTTTCTTCCAAATTGTCAGTTGTCTCATTACCAGTCCACTAAGTACGCCACCATTATCGCGTGGTACACCCATAGGCCCTTCCGTCATCTGTGAGACTCCCACGTATTTGCACTTACTTGTACTGTTCCATTAACCATCTATCTACACCTGTACCAATACATTCTTTTATTTACTTTATTATGTTTTAGCATCTACAGTGTTAATCTCTCCTATCATACGGTAACTCTCAGATTCACGTTTATAATTTCAAGCATGCTTAGACTTACTTTAGGAAATCATGGAGATAATTCAGTAATAAAGCAAGGCTCTTCTCATCCAAAGGTGTATAGGCCAACATCGCTCCAATTCGTACTATTTAAAGAAGAGAATATAGCCAAAGTTACATCCAAGGCAGCACTATAACCGCATTATTTACATTATGTAAGCAAATGCAACCATCACCAATTCTTTTAAAATGCATGGTTTTAAAAGCTTCACCCTTGAACAGATTTTGCTATTTAACATTTTAGATAAAAATTCAAAATTAGAATACAGTCATATTTTAGAAAGTTAACTACCTCTTGCTCATTTAGGAAGACAAAACAAGTACAATTCATGTTTTCTAAATGGCGTATTACCAAATAATCTCAGTAGATGTGGCGCTCCATAGACTTGGGACATGGGTGCGTCAGGGTGATCCGCGAGAATCTCAGCGTACTGCGGTCTCTCAAACTTGTAGAGCAGCTGCGTGCCCAACATCACGTTGAAGTATTCCTTTATCCCTGCCACAACTTCATTGACAGCATACTCCCTGCAAGTGAGCAGAAGTATTTACTTTCAAAACCAGTCACTGAAAACAAATGAGATAGGGAATAATTCAACCAACAAGACGGTCAAGAATTAAAGGTTGAGCTAGTGACAATCAACCATGGCTGTTTTTTTTCTTAAAGGGTTTTAACGAGGATACGTGAAATCAATTTTTAAAACATGCTAAAGCAGCATTTACCAAATTAAAGCCCTTAAGAAGGCTCTTACATTTTCAAATGGTTAAGCTTTAAATGGCTATGTAGGTACCTACATAATAACTTCAATTTTTCCTAAAATATTTACTATCTGGCCCTTTAAGAAAAACTTTGTCAGCCAACTCCTGGGTCAAACCAATGAACTTCTATTTTGCTAGTTTCTGATGGTATTAATGTATAGAGTTAAGCATAAGTTTCAGATGACTTATTTGGAAATAACAGTATTTTTTTAAAATGTCTTTGGGTATACTTCAAAGGTGCACATTCTTACTTATTATCGGTGTTTCCACGAGATTTCTTATAATTTGCATAATCCTCTAGAATGGAATCCACATTCTTCTTGGCAGGAAGATAAAAGAGCTGTGACAACAAAAACACACTTGAATGTGAGTGTTCCCTTTTCTAAAGAAAATAGGCATCAGAAAAAGCTTTTTATGCAATAAAACATCAGGCAATAGTATTACGAAAAGAAAAAAGCATTATTCAACACTTGAAACGTGAATAAGGTGAGGAACTAAATATGTAATTACAGATGATCCCCAACTTATGATGGTTTGACTTAATTTTTCAACTTTCTGCTGGGTTTATCAGGCTGTAACCCCATCATAAGTTAAGGAGTGTCTGTATATTTACTTAAATACCAAATGTGGCCAGTGGCTACCATAACCAGGGAGCACAGCTCTCAACACTGGCAATCTGCTCGACACACACATACATATACAGCACACACCACACATGAATGTGCCTTCACGGTACCATCAAGTCATCACTTACTGTTATGCACCAGACTGTGTACCAGATTTGGGCTCGAGCATTAACATAATCATCTTTTTAACCTCACATCAACACTATGAAGCAGGGACTAGTATCCCACTAAATGTGAAAACTAAAGCACAAAAAGGCTGACAAACTCGTCCAAGCTCTCAGATACTAAGTGGTAGAACCATGGTGCCGTCATGGCTCACTGCAACCTCCAACTCCTGGGCTCAAGTGGTCCTCCCGCCTCAGCCTCCCGAGTAACTAGGACTATAGGTACATGCCACCATGTCTGGCTCATGTTTTTACATTTTGTAGAAACAGGGTGCTCACTATGTTGCCCAGACTGGTCTCGAACTCCTGGCCTCAAGTGATCCTCCCACCTCAGCCTCCCAGGGTGCGGAATTAAAGGCATGACCCCCCCGTGTCCAGCCAGAACTGTGGCTTGAAAACAGGCAGTTTAGGTATAACTAAATCATCCTCCAAAGGATTCAAGGAAGAATTCAAATGATGTCCACACGTTGTATATGACTGATATTTCTCTTAAGTCTCATAAACCTCCAGTCCCTATTCTTCTCCCCCCACCTTTCCCAAACCTAACTGCACTATTTGTTTGCCTAAAGAAATTGGTTTATTTTTCCTATAGAATTTCTCATTATGGATTTTAATGACTAATAAACATGTTCCTCTATTAAACAACCTTATTTCCTGTAAACTAGTAACAGACCTAGGAGTGTTAATACGATCAGGTTCTTTGGGGGCCATGAATACCTCTGCAAGCAGTGATGCGTGCTTTCTACTGCATTCCACTAGCAGGGGTATTTGTGGATGTTCCGCTTGCAATGACAAGACAGTAAACACATGCTTCCTTGCCTTTGTCAATTTTCAAAATGAGTTCCTGCCCTAGCAATCTCCAAAAATGAGTTACTTCCACCTTTATTATAAACACATGAAATTTATATATGTACTTTTACTCCTCTCCAAATTATTCTGATGGTTAATTGTTCAGCCACTGAATTAAAATATTATCAGTCACACCTTAAAAATTCAAGTCTCTATAACACTTCCCTTTAAATTTTTTTTTTGCTAGCATAATTATCATATAGCTTATAATCTGTATAGCTTTCAAGGTACCTGTTTTTGCCTGGTAATTAAGTCCCAGTCATCAACAAGCCAAGGTTTTAGCTCCTCAGGAATCTTTACTTTAACTTCAACTCTGTTCATGAATGTTTCTTCCTAATAGAAAAAGAAAGGGTATTCTTACTGAATAGCAACACTAAAAACTGATATTTTTTAAAAACCTCTAGAGGCACTAAGTATAAATTAATTCTTCAAAAGCAGTCAAGTGTACAGCTGGAACAGTTAATAGCAAATAAAAAGACCATATGGCTAGCTTCCAGGCAAGAGAATCTTTTTTTCTGAGACAGAGCCTCACTCTGTTGCCCAGGCTAGAGTGCCGTGGCGTCAGCCTCACTCACAGCAACCTCAAACTCCTGGGCTCAAGTGATCCTTCTGCCTCAGCCTCCCAAGTAGCTGGGACTACAGGCATGCGCCACCATGCCAAGCTAATTTTTTCTATATATATTTTTAGTTGACCAATTAACTTCTTTCTATTTTTTAGGAGAGATGGGGTCTCGCTCTTGCTCAGGCTGGTTTTGAACTCCTGACCTTGAGTGATACACCTGCCTCGGCCTCCCAGAGTGCTAGGATTACAGGCATGAGCCACCGCACCCGGCTCCAGAAGAGAATCTTATCTTGGACCATTAAAGTCTGCATTTTCATGTGAAGGTAAACATTCTTTAGTAATTTAGTTCCTCTTTTTCTGGAAACAGAACACTTCATACATTTTAACTTAGTATTTTCATAGTTATCCCTGATCTCCAAATGACTATCCCCAACTATTTTAAAGGTACATCTTTAACTCATAAAATTAAAAGTAATGATTTCTAAGGAAGTCTTCAAAAAGTGCCCAAAAATGCCTATTTGCAGATCATACCACTGTAAGTATACTTATAACTTCAACTTCAGAAATGTAAACTACATCAGTTAAAAATTAAAATCCTGTCTTCAAATTCTTAACTTTGGAAATTACAATTAGAAATAAGATACTCTGCCAATTATATTTAAGAATTCTAAACTATACTGATAGGCTTTCATGTTATTTTTATAGGTTTATTAATCCATCATAGAATTTAATAAATCATCTAATGTGACCTAGTAAGTCTATCCAATCTAACACCAAAGACACATTTAGTCTTGTACGTGATCATGGAGCTTACACAACAAATGATGATGAGTTGGGGTAAAACAAAATCTAGAACTACAGGTGAAATAAAAATGTACACAAACACATCCTTTACCCCCAAAAGGAGAAAATTTTTAATTTCAGTAGTTAACCACGTTAGCAGTGCTTGCCAGAATCAAAGTTCTATGATTATGTGTTATAACATGACTGAGACTGAAGACTCTAACATGCTCTTCACAAACTTAAGAAAAACTCACGTTTTCAACAGTAGGATCTACCCGGGCCCTTTTCTTCCGAGGAGGCTGAGGTGTCTCACTGGTACTGCCACCATCTCCATTTCCAGGTGCTATAAAAATTTGTTTAAGGGCAGGGGGAAAGGAAGGAAAATAGTCTCTCTCTCTTTTCATTATTTCTCCATTACGTAGCTGTTACTTGAATCTATGATTAAAGAATTATATTCCTACCAAAAATGTAACTTCTCTAAACAGCTCTACCAAACATTTAGTATGGGTAACATTTAATATTATTATCTTCCATTTATTTAAAAATGTTATCTTCTCAGTGGCAGTCATTAAGACCAAAGCAGATGAAAATAATGCTTCCAAGTTTCTCCATGGTAAAAAAGAGGTAGGTCTCTACCACCATATATACCTACCTATTTTATAATATCGCTGTGAGATTCCTATTTGAGACCATAAATAAACATGTTTATTCCAAAATTTCACAGCTTTCAAAATAGTGTAATTAAGTATTATAACGGTAAAATAGATCAATTTTAAGAAAGTTAACATTCTTACCTTTCTGTTTGTTCTTTTTTGTTTTCCTGAAAGAAGGGGAGAAAAATAAGAAAGATAAATAATTACTTCCAGTAGAACTGCCTTTGTCTCAATTCCTTTTTATCATGGACAAATTCCATGATTCCAGAGAAATACTTGCCTTCGATAAGACCAGGTAGTAAATACAGTCTCCTGCTCAGGCACCAGGATCTTTTACTAATCGCTGGTTAGATTCATATCTCCCTCCACGTAACAGAAAAATAAACCAGGAACATTTTGGGAGATGGCCTCCTCCTCCCAAGGTTGTATCAGTTGGTATATGTTGAAGGTATGTATTACATTATCAGTCCCATCAAAAAAAGTTTCAAAGGATAAAATACTTTTTACAACTATTTTAGTTTTGATTCCAAAAAAATTTAGATTTTAGATTTGTATATTTCTTAAATACTAATCAGTTACTCCACTCTCACTGGTCCAAACTTTGTTTCACTTTATTTCTTCTCTAAACTATATCCCCTCCTTCCCAACACTGCACTCTATTCCCCCACATCTAGGACAAAGCTCACTTGTCTGTCTTGGTTATCTCTCTCAGCAACTTTACTCAAGTCCATTTATATACTGCCAAATGGTAAACTTACTGACTTTTGCTATTTCACATAATTATTTCTAGACGAATTTACAAAGCCCATCACTATGATTACTCCTGGTGAGACCACACCAAAACACCTAGATTTTTCTACTTTTCTATAGCTTTAAATAATATTTATACAACATATTAACAGTATTAGGCCGGGCGCGGTGGCTCACGCCTGTAATCCTAGCATTTTGGGAGGCCAAGGCAGGCAGATCGCTCAAGGTCAGGAGTTCGAAACCAGCCTGAGCCAAGAGCGAGACCCTGTCTCTACTAAAAATAGAAAGAAATTAATTGGCCAACTAAAAACATAGAAAAAATTAGCTGGGCATGCTGGCACATGCCTGTAGTCCCAGCTACTTGGGAGGCTGAGGCAGGAGGATTGCTTGAGCCCAGGAGTTTGAGGTTGCTGTGAGCTAGGCTGAGGCCATGGCACTCTAGAGTCAGGGCAATAGAGAGAGACTCTGTCTTTAAAAAAAAAAAAAGTATTAACAGTATTAATTTAGGTCTTGAGGCTCGTTTTACAATTCATGTTTGGATATAAACATAAGATCTGGCCAATATGAACACAGGTTTTCTCCTGCCTCTGAAAGGTTAGCTTTTGCAGTATCAATACTGTTGACAGTGACTTCTGGTCAGATTAAACCACTTGTACATGTCAACAATGCATGAGGGACCAAGAGAAACCAAAAGTCCTCACACTAAATCTTTTAACCCACTCACTCCATACACTATTGAAATTAAAATACTGACAAGCGATCTCAACTCTGCAATAAAGGATCTATGAACTATGCAGGCTGAGCAGCCTAAATCAGAAGTGCTTAAATCCAAAATTTCTGAGCCAACATGATGCTCAAAGGAGATACTCGCTGGAGTATTTTGGATTTTGGATGTTCAACCAGTAGAGTATAAAGCAAATATTCCAAAATCCTAAAAATTCTGAAATCTGAAACACTCTGGCCACAAACATTTTGGATACAAGACACTCAGCCTGTACACTTCAATGTTCCAGCAGCAAGAAGCCCTGGACATTCTTGCTTCAACCTTCTGGACGACCGGG
>CAUYRT010071089.1:0-55708 GCA_963574885.1 Lepilemur ruficaudatus
AAAAAAATTATAAAGGTATAGAACAATCTCACTCTTCTAAATACACAATTTGGAAAATAGTTATTTTTTGTGAAAATATTTATGTTAACATGGAATGCTTTCACTGTTGTTATAAGTGATTTATAAAAAAATAATTTAAAAATTTTGCAGTGTTTAATTTATAATATGGCAATTGTGGATGTATTTAACCCACAAAAACAAAAATTGAGAACAAATGTATAATAATCATGCATTAGACTAATGACAATTATCATTTATCACTAAGTTAAGGATATAAGTGTCCTTCCCTGAAGGATGGGTACCTGAAAAAAACTGTGGTATTTTTTAGCCAAAATGAAGGGAAAATAGATGCTGGGTGAGCAATCAATAGCATCTGCTATATGAATCCTATAATTAGTGGTTATTGACATATCCCTCAGATACACCAACAACTATTTTACACTTTTTTTGGAAAACAAACTATACCCCCCCCAAAAAAAATACAAAAAGAAAAAGAGGAGTGTAGTAACATTTGCCAAATTTTTTACTTAAGCCTTTTTCAGATCATATGTGTTTGTTTTCTGTTGTTCTCTTCCATAACAAAGAAAAACTTGACAATTGTGCAGGGGTTTGGGGGGAAAGAGGAACATTCAACATCCCTCAAATGATGAAATTGACTTTTTCATGTTAGGAAAAGGTCCTTGTTTTTTGTCTCAAGGTCACTAACGAAAAGAGCTGTTGCCTGTTTCCTTTAGTCTGGCTTTGGGATGTGGGCAAACAACTCTTTGTTTCCTGTAAGACCAATAAGCCAAACACCTGCAAGTTCTGGATAAACCATCATGGAAGAATTTAACCCTCGACAGTGGGCGTAATGCATTATTGCTGATAGCTAAGCCCTGCTTAACATTGTATTTGATAGAGGAAAGAGGGCTTTAAGAAATTTGATCCCTCTTTTCTCTTGGTAATCTGAACCTCTAGTCTAATCATGATAGAGGAGGATCATGATAGATAGGTCAGACCTAGCCTAGGGATGCAGGCATATCTGCTTGAGGAGAGGCCCAGTGCTGTGTTCAATGTTCTTTCCATAATGTCCAATACAGTACTAGGTGCATAGTAGAGGACTAATACATTCATATTGAGTTGAATTGATTCATTGTTTTATTCTCTTCCCCCCAAAATGGAGCTCTAATTTCCCAGTGCATTTTCTCAGTTCTTATCTCTGCATAACTAGAGTTATGTGCCAGGGGCCAACTGCTTCTATCTGAAGCTAGTTAAGAGATTATTAATTTAGTAGGTCTATTTGCATTATCATCTTTCTCTTTCAAACAATAGCCAAATTCACTTTTTAACCTAAAAATTGAATATAATAGAAACATTACATAATTAAAATAAATGTAACCATATGAACCAAAAGTCAAATCAAAACATCTTTAATTAACATTATCTTTATAAAAATATCTAAACCATAGAACAGTGAGTTGAATTTCCCAACCCCAACCCCTCTTCATTATGCTTATTAGCAAATCACAGAATGACTATGTCCATGTTTCAATTCATTTCTAAAGTCCTATTATGTTAACTCATCCTGCTTTGTTCAAACTTTACAATATTCTCATTGACGCTGCCACAGGCATCTCTTTTCCATAACTCATTTACTCCAATTTTACCAAAGTATTGGGATTAATAACATTAGTATCACCAGAGCTTGATTATCAAGGCTATCAATCTTTATAATTTCACTTTTTCTTCCTACAATTTTTATGTGCTAATTAATTCTTTTTTCAGTGTTTAACAACCAAATCTTCTCTTTTCAGTGCTCCTGCAATATGGTCCCTGCTCTATTTACCTGTGTTTGTATATACCTATTTATCACAATTTTATGCTATGGATATTGTTTAATGAGCACTAATGAAAGACCCTCCTATTAATCCATAAAAATGCCTCTTCTCCCACTTTTTTTGGTCCAATCTTCCAATTTATCTTCTTTCAGGCTCCTGATCAATAAGCTAAGCTATTTATCTCTGCCCAGTAATCTACATATACCATGCCATTTCTCCCTCCATAAAAATTGAATAAATTACATTCCTCACAGATCTGTCCACAGGGGGAAGTGCCTCATCACTGTTTTTATGGCCAGCTATGCTATGTGTGGTTGTAATGCTGCTGACCTCGACTTTGGCAGAGAAGACTTGTTGAAGGTATCCTGTTGATGTTAGTCAGGCTCCCTCCTCAGTGGCTGTACTGCTGAGACAACTGACTCATGAATGGAGCGGCATCATTGCTGCATCTCACTAAAACTACCTTCCAAGACAATGCCCAATATGGGGCCTATCTTAGTTAGTGTGGGCTGCTGTAACAGAATAGACTGTGTGGCATAAAGAACAAACGTTTCTTTTTCACAGTTCTAGAGGTTGGAGGTCGCCACTGTGCCAGCATGGTCAGGTTCTTGGTGAAAGCCCTCTTCCTGCTTTACAGAGAGCCATCTAATCATTGCATCATCACATAGTGAAAAGACAAAGCAAGTTCTCTCATATCTTTTTATAAGGATACTAATCTCATTCATGAGTGCTCCACTCTCACGATTCAATGACCTCCCCAAAGCCACACTCCCTAATGACAGCACCTTGGGGGGTTAGGATCTCAACATATGAATTTTGAGAGGACACAAACATTCAGTCCATAACAAGGCCATGATTGTCTGAACATTCACTGCTCCTATTTCAGTATTCCATATTGAAGGTGTGCTTCTTATGGCCACACTGAGAAGCAGTTGTCTTATTCTGGAGTCCCTCCTGAAAGCAGAACCTGAAAACTGGGCTTGCTTGCATGCAGGTAGTTTATTTTTGGAAGTGATCCTGATGACTGGGATTGAGGAGAGTAAAACCGGAAAAGACAGAAAGTTAATGCTAGGATACATTTTCAACTTGGTCACTGCTGTTATTGAAGATGGCCAGGATATTTTAATAATGATTTAGAATTATCCTTCCAAGGGATGAAATCAGAGGAAGTTTTAACCCCTGGTTGTTATCTCCTTTTAGTGAAGTGTTACCCCACAGGGAATAAAGTTCCCATTCATGTGTCAGGGTTGAATGGGATTCCTTCAGGCATCTCCCACAGGGGTTTCAGAGGAACCTGAGGCAGAACACTGGAAATAAAGAGTGGAGTTGAACTGAAACCAATGCAAAGCTTGTTGCCACACTAATGGCTGAGGTTAAAGATGAGCTGAGAGTTTGAGAGGTGGTGCAAATGAGATATTTCATACCTCCTGAACCACAAAAGTGAGGATGCTCAGGTCTGAAATGAAACATGAAATGACCTGCTTATTTCCTAATGCTTCAGTCTGGCTAGGGTAATTGATTAGGCAGATTTTGGTATCAGTTTGAGCAAAAGTCCAATTTCATGTGAAAAAAATCATTCTTGTCTCTGAATCCCAAACTTTAAATTACAATGTAAATCATTTCAATTCACCCTCTGATAAAAGAAAGTCTCAATTCTCCAACATTGAAAGTGATTTCAATTGCTATTAGCTGTTGCCTTAGGCTGCGAAATTTGGAGAGTTCATCTTAATCTGTAGGAAAATTTAGAATGTAATTCCTTACGGAAACAAAATAAACAGTTCTTCAAAGAACTTTCTTCATCATAAAAATTCTCTGCTGGATAATATAGATGCATGCTTTGTGATCAGGACTATGAAGGCCTAAGCTCATTTAACTGACAGCAATATCGCCTTATAAAATTAACCAGGTCTGGTACTGTTCTTTCTTTTCTTTCTTTCCTTCTCTTTTCTTTTATTTCCTTTCTCCACCGCTCCTCTCCATCTGTTTCTTTCTTTCTTTCTGTAATGTCCCAAATAAATGTTCCTTTTGTTAGTAAATATTTCTCATTTCCGGATATTACACCCCTTGTAACACTCACAGCTCCCTCCATATATCTGTGTACTTATCATAATTGTAATTAGTAGATCATTTATATCATTAATTATTGGGAAAATGTTTCCCTATTAGAACCCAAGTTTTTAGGGCAGGATTCATGTGTGGTTTGTTTGCTATTGCATAACTTAGAACTTAACATATTGTCTGGTAGATATTAGGTCTTCAATAAATTTATTTCAAGAAATGCAGAAAATTTCACCTAACTTTACAGTGTTTTACAAAATAAAAATAAAACATGGATATCATGTAAAAAGAGAAGTGCAGTTTCAGGAAATGTACTAACAGAGAAGATTTTTGGCTGGATTTTCAGTATTTAAGAATAACATGAAAGCTTAGGATAGCAACTTCAATAGGATACATTTGTTTTGACAATCAGATATTTTCTAGTAAAATTATAGTCTTAAATCTATAAGTCAGACAAATTAGAGATTATTTTAATTCCTCCACTTGCAGTCCGCCCCCTACAAAAAGCATTAAAATCAGAATATACCTATTTTTTTACTATGCAGTCAGTATATCTGTGTTTTAGGACAAGACACAATTTATAAATTTTTTTTTATTTTTATTTTAAAATTTCATAATATTATAAGGGTATGAACATTTTGGTTAGATATATTGCCTTTGCACTACCCAACCCAGAGCTACAAGGGCAAATCAAAACCACAATGAGAAAATTTTAACAAACTCATGACATGGCAAAATTCGTATCACTAATTTGATAATTTACGTATAGTGCAAATTAGTCAGGATAAGCTAACTTCTTTTTTATAAACTAAACTATCAGTGGATTAAAACAATAAAACTATATGCCTCACTCATGCCAAGTATAGGATGGATATTGCTGGTTGACTGGCTCTTCTATTAGCAGTAATTTGGTAGTCAAGGGTCCTTCAGTCTGTGGCACTAGGCTACTCTAGGGCAGCTACAGAGTCCTATGCTGAATATTCTCCATCCAATTGGGAGACAAAGGGACAGAAAGAATGGGAGAATATTCTGGGAGATCTAGGACTAGATCATCACTTCTGCTGCATTCTGTTGGCTATAATCAGTCATTTTCCCTCCACAAC
This sequence comes from Lepilemur ruficaudatus, assembly GCA_963574885.1. NCBI lineage: Eukaryota > Metazoa > Chordata > Mammalia > Primates > Lepilemuridae > Lepilemur > Lepilemur ruficaudatus. The sequence goes on from CAUYRT010071089.1 coordinate 4,979, forward strand.
TTCAAGGAAGGCTAGGAAGAGGAAAATTTGTACGGTAATGACATACTCAGAATTTGCCACAAAAGAATATGTAAACTTTGAACATAAATAACATGCTATTTCAAAGTAAGAGCTCAAAAATGTTACAGTAAAAGAAAATAAATGATTTGAAAAGGAAACACAGTATAGAAAAACCAAAAGATATAACTATTAGCTATTAATATTACTACTTCTATTTTAAAGTTTTCTATCCAAACATTTCTTCAAATAATAGCATTATTCCAAGATACTTTTATAGTTTTTGATTCAAGTACAGCAGCTTATCAGAAATTTTATAGCTGTATTTAAATAGAAAAAAACAAAATAGTAACAATATTATCTTAAAATATGTAGCTCACCAACACATTTAAGTGAATTCCTTTTAGGGTCAAAATACTTAGACCCCAAAAGGTTATAAAACCATAATTGTCAAGCACCTCCAGACTCTGAATCCATTACATGTTTTGGGTCACCAACTCGAACGTCAAGGTCACAGTCATCACTTCCAATTTCCATGGTAATGAAATATTGTAACCATTTTGAATTATTAGTGCTTCAGAGATTACTGAACAGGAGATCAATGATGACATGACTTTGCCTTAAAGTTCATCTTATAAATTTTCTCACTGTGTGAAAATCATCAGAAAAATGTAGCACATTAACAAAGAGAGTAAATTTCTAGGAAGGATACCTTTTAGACTTTGTAGGTATGTTGGAAAAATTCATTGCAACCACTTACAAGAAGCCAAGTTTAAAAATATATTTAAAACTTATTAGAGTTACAAAATTTATAGTGAAATGTTTCATATTGTTATTTTAAAAAAGAGAACCACATTCAAAAAGTAATACAACATGGCCTTAAAAGTTTATATGATATGAGTATCATTTTAAGGCCATGTTGTATTACTTTTTGAGCCTTTCAGAACCCTGACTCCAGACAGGTTAAAGACTACCATCTGTTTGAAAACTAACACAGACTAGACTTCTGCACATAGATAGAATATAGTAGGTAATGGCAAGCCTGTGCTTTTGCAGCAACAACCAGAAAAAGCCAGATATATTACCAAAAAACACCATATATTTTTTAGGCATCAAGAGGTATGAAAGCAATGATGACCTAAAACTCCAGAAGAGGAGAATATTTCCAAGGTGATCTGACCATATCCAGCCTTTATTCTTCTTCTAGGGGCATTTCCCAATTCTGGGCACAGGCTAAGGAGAAAACTCACTGAGAACCTGTTTTAGGGGAATGAAAAACTGGTAAAAATCTGTAGAGATTTTGTGGTGATGGACTAACAATTTGGAAATTGGAAAGAATAAAAATGTGTAGCCAGTTTTCCCTATGAGAAACTTGCTAAATTCCGGTACTGAGTAGATGGCTAGGAAAGAAAAAAAAAATTTACATGATATACAGAAGAAATGACCAAACTGTAGTCAAATACTCTCATAATAATGAAATATCTGATTTGCAGCCTATCCTTTCAAAGTTATTTGATCTTTCTATTGGTGTTTCAAAATAATGAGGAAAATATGACAATTTATGAGAAGCTAGAAGTTTAGCACATCAGATAACCTGTAAAAATATTACTTATTTTTTCTAACATTAGGAAAAGTTATAGTGAAATAATTATAAATTAGAACTGAAAATAGATTACAATTTTTTCCTTGAAAAGAATCATAAACATTGTACCATTCACACAAGTATAACTGAAAGAACCCACAAGTTTGCACATATATATTAAGCCTTTAATAAAGGTAAAGGATGTGGTATGCTAGAAGAAGGAAACCACAGGTAATACTGGGGAACTTAAGAGACTTCAGGTACAGTTCCCTAGTGTTTGTAGCCAAGGATGTATTTCATTTCCAGATCATAAAACACAAAGGTATGTGTGAGGAATCTTGGTTTCAGAAAAGCTTGGACTGATGTTTCTAGTGGGGTCTTCTAGCAAAGCCAGAGTGTGTGACCTGTTAAACCTGTTATAAACCATCAATCGATACATCCCTAAACAATCTAAACAAACTAGACCCGAGGACCTCCCAGGATAGTTTCAGAATTATAAATATCTTGGCCAAGGGTCAATATCAGTCATCTAAGCATTGCTGGAGATGAGCAGAGGGCTGCTTTCCCCAGCTGAGCTGTGAGATAACTCTATCTCGTACAAATACAATTGTTGATACCCATATATCCCATTGGCTTTTTGATACTCTACATTTAGTCTGTGAAGTAAATTTGCAGAACCACGTAAAATTCAAACCAAGATTATTAATGTTTAGACATGTAGTAAAAACCTTTATAAATAATAAAGGGGTTTTAAAATAGCATTTTTTAGAATACCACTTCATAGTAGATCATCTGAACTCTCTTTCTTATATATGAAATGGCAGTCTGAATGTGTCAGTGAATGATGAGAGAGTTGTTACGTTCCTTGTCCTTGCTCATCCAAGGTTTATAAGCTTTTACTTATTCCAGACTTCCTAGAAAAGTTACTAGAGCACTGGGAGGGTAGGGAGGCCGTGTTTCAGATCTCCTTTGTTTGATCCCTTTATTTTCATTCATTCATTCAGCGAATATTTATTGCACACGTTTAATCAGGTTCTTGGTATATATCAGCAAATATAATGTAACTATTCCTACCCTCATGGAGAATATTTTCCAACAGCAGAAACAGAAAATAAACAGTAAAAACAATGAACAAGTAAACACCATAGTATATTACAGAGCTTAGGTACTATGAAAAAAAAAATGACAGAGTAGCAGAGTAAAGAGAATGAAGAATGTGTCTACATAAAAAACACAGTTGCAGAATTAAATAGGGGAGGGGAAATAGGCCACATTGTAGAGGTGAAATCTGAGCAATCATTTGAAAACTGTAAGGGAGTTAATCGTACGTCCATGTGAGGAAGAGCACTGCAGGGAGACACACTCTTTCGTACAAAAGCCCTACAATGGGAGCTTTCCTGTAATGTCCAAGAAATGGCAATAAGTCCAGTGTGACTACATGGAGTATAGTGATCAAAGGAAGAGGAAAAAGATTGAATCAACCAGGGTGGGGATCAGAAATGTGACAGGGCTAGGCAGGGAGACAATATAAGGAGAGGACAGGATATAAGGTTACAAGGATATAAGGATTCCAGACCATGTCTTAATCCACCTGGGCTGCTACACAACAAAACACCATAACCAGGTAGTTTGTAAGCAACAGAAATTTATTTCTTAGGGTTCTGGACGCTAGGAAGTCCAAGATCAAGGCACAGGCAGATTCGGTGTCTGGTGAGGGCCCACTTCCTGGTTCACAGATAACCATTTTCTCACTGCGTCCTCACTTGGTGGAAAGGATAAGGGAGTCTCTTTTATAAAGGCACTAATTCCATTCACAAAGGCTCCACTCTCATGACCTAATTACCTCACACAGGCCCCACCTCTAAATACTATCAGATCAGGGGTTAGTATTCCAACAAAATTAATTTGGGGGCAACATAAACTTTCAGTGTATAGCATTCCATTCCTGGCCCCCAAAAGTTCACATCCTTCTCACATGCAAAATACATTAATTCCTCCCAATAGCATCAACTTGAAAGTCTAAAGTCTAACATTATATCCAAATATAATCTAAATCAGCTATTGGTGGGATTCAAGGTATGATTCATCCTGAGGCAAATTACCCTCCAGCTGTGAACCTGTAAAATCAAACAGGTCACGTTTCCAAATTACAACAGGAGGACAGGCATAGGATAGACATTCCCATTCCAATGGGAGAAACAGGAAAGAAAGAAGAAAGAGGTGATAGGTCTTAAGGAAACTCCATGAGTTCTTAAAGCTCAAAAATAATCCTGTGTCTCAATGCTCTGCTTTGCAGACACACTTACCCTCAGGACCCTCTGGGGTAGAAGTCTTGCCCTCAGGAACACTGGGAATGTGGCCCCACACTCATGGTTTTGGCACGGTCCACCTCACCTGTTAAAAGGAAGGCAATGGTCCCCTATTTGGAAATATGGGAGGTAGCCCTGATGATCTCTAAGTAACTTTCAGGGTCATTCTTCCCTTGTTTTGAAGAATAGCATGCATTTGCAGCCAAATATCTCTGTGGTCTTGTCCTATAAAATCCAAGTAGTCCAACAGACTTCCTTCATTCTATCTCCTTCCTCTTCAGTTCAAACTGGCAGTTTTCCTAATCTGGTGGCTAATTATGTCTGTGGCTCATACTCATACTAACCTTCTCATCAAACAGTCTTTTGGCCACACTCTTAGTGTTCTCTCCCAAACAGTCCTTCTCATTCTTTTCAATATTGATAGGCTGAAGCCACACAAAAAGAATGAAGACTGTATGCTTCTACTTACATAGGAAAGCAAAATTAAACCATGGTTAGAAGTCAGGAGAGGTTTCTTCTAGGGAAGGGAACACATGGTAGCCCTCTGGGTGGTAGAGTAAGTTTTTTTTCTTTTTTTTTTTTTTTTACCGAGCAGAGTTTATAAGTGTTCATGTAGTGATAGCTCATGGAATTATACATATTTTTTTTTTACCTGTATGCTATACTACAATGAAAAAATTATTAAGAAATAAAAAGTGTTTTAAAAAACCAAGGAACTTTGTGAATGTATTCATCCAGACAGTTTAGAATGCTTAAGAATTCAAAATATGTTATCTTTTTGAAGTGTATTCTTTAGATATTTCCTTCTTTTGCTAGAGAAATTGCCTCATTTACTAAATAAGTAGGCGTATTTAGGCATACCTAATCCTAATATCAAAGGGCAACATTGGCTATACTTTTTTCAATGTGTTTTGAAAACAACTAGGAAAAAACCAAACACATTCTTAGTAAGAATAATAATGCTTTGAGATGAGTGTCAAATAATTGGACTTACAGATATAAAGAAATATTTCTCACACTTGAAGATTATTAAAATGCTAAGAACAAAATTAATGCAATGTTAATAATAATCTATTCATGCCATTCTATATTACAGATGTATTTTTATCTGATATAAAGGAAATATTCATGGTCTGCATGCCTAATTTGATTTGCATTTCATTACAAGTCCTTCACTTGTACAGAAAACTTTGACTCCACAATGATATGACTCAGTTGTATAATGAAATGCTATTATTAATATAGGGGTTATATCAGAATTTTGTAGGCTACGCTACAGTTGAAAAAATGTATAATGATACACTTAATGGGCATAAAGCATGATATACATAATTTGCACTAATTGTCAGTTAATGTCTTTCTCACTAACTTGACATGTGTCTATCCATGCTTTGCACCTGAGAGCATTTTTTCTTCAAGATTTTTATATGTTACTGTTACACTTAATGATCTTTTCAATAAGTGTCCCTAATATGGTTTTACAAAATTGAGAAATAATATATTAAAAGAAAACAGTGACATCTTTAAAATTATGAAATACAATAAAACATCCCAAACACAAAAAATATACATGAAAATAACATGTAGATTTTCTTCACGTTTTTCAGAAAACTGAATATGCATGAGAATAATGTATAGATTTTTGTCACATCACATTTTCCAGAATACTTTGTACACTTTAATAGAGTGGTTTTCCCACTCTAATGTGCATAAGAATTATTTGATGGTGCTTGTTATAACACATATTCTTATGTCTTCCATGCAGAAATTCTCACTCAGTTAATCAGCAATTGGCTCTAGAAACTTCCCTTTTAATAAGCAGCTGAGGTGGTGGCAAACCATATTTTGACAAATACTGTTCTAAAGATTCAGCCTTAATGATATATTTAAAAAATATGTATCATTAAGATATCACCCTGAAAATAAGCAGAAAATTGAAGTCTCATTAGCATTTGGCAGAATTGCAACAATGTCCTGAAATGGGACTCCCTGTTCATCAGTCAGATTCTCAGTGCATGAAACCAAATTAGAATTTTTCATAATCATATATCCCTATGAAAATATATTCAAATAATTATATGTACATAAAAATATAGCTCACAAGAAAGTAAACATTTTGAAAATTTAAATGTTAAGTAAAATGGGATTATAAATATAGCATTCTAATTTTTGAGTTTGGTTAGCCTTTGACTCAGAGGAACATATAAATAAAATAGAAATGAAAGAGTTTTCTTCCTAGTTCTTCATTAGTTTTCTTTGTGATTCAGAAGATTTCTTACTGTTTTATCAAAAAGTAAAAACACAAACTTGTTTCACTGGAAAGCTGAAAGGCTCGCCTAATTTTTAAATAACCAAAGAACTTGCAAGTAATTTCTCATAAGTAATACTCAAGAAAACATATTTGACTAACTTTACAATACAATCTACTGAAACTAACAGAGGTCCTTTTCCTGACTCTCATCTGTTACTCCACATAATCACGTTGGAAGGCAAAGCCCTTATTAATGATAGTTTCGGAGTTTAGTTAGAAACATTATTAATTCTAGGTCACCTCATTCCCACATATTCCAGTCATTGCCTACTTCTTTCTGTTATGGATACAGGTATCAGCCCGGGTGATTCCTACACGTTGCATAATGGGAACAAGACTGCAAGAGTCCAGACTTCAAGTTAATAATGGAATTCTGATTATAGTCCATGACCTACATGAATACATCACAAAGTTGCTAAAATGTTCAACACAATTTTGAGCCTCTAAGCCTCTGCAAGGATTTATAATCATAATCCACTCCAGGAAAGCTATTTACTTTTACCACAAGTTTCTCCAGAATCAGTTCTGAAACTTTACTGCAGTTGCAGTCTACAGGAAAAAGTACAAGTTATATTAAAAGCAATAAGAAATGCTTACAAGGAAATAAATGTTTTATTTCCATGTCTCCATAAAATCTTATTCAGAATATTGACATCTGGATTGATATTCCCCAAAGGGAACATATAATACCATAAGTAAACAAATTTTAGGACAAACAAAAACATGTATATTGATTTATAAATAATTTACATAATACCATATTAATGTATTAATCTTATTTTAAAACATTGCAAGATGTATGTAATATTTCAAATTATACGAAGTTCTAAACCCCTCTAGTCCAATATGGGTCAGTCCAAGCAATAGCCACACTTACTTTGGTGACTACTGTTATTATTATGAAGCTCCCTATTGAACTTCCCAGTTTTCTTTCTTGCTGTTTTTATATAACTACAAGAGGTATCTTCTGAAAAAAAAAGCTCAGATTTCCATAAATCATTTCCATGCTCTAACATTTTCTTAAACTGGATAGTTCATGATATTATTCTGTATATCTTTAAAAATACAAAATATTTCATAAATTTCGTAAAAATTTAAATTTTATTGACTCTTCTCTAGTAATATTTGGAAGTAACATTTTTTTGATTTTTTCTGATTTAAGAAAACTTTTTTGTTGTTGTTTATAAATCTTATATCTCATTGCCTTGTGACTCTTTTAAAGATTTGTTTCTGGAGACTGTAAGTGAACGAAGGGAAGACACAGGAACAGGACATGGAAGTGATTCTGAAAAAAGGATTATAAGTTGTCTTTGGAAGGATAAAGAGAAGAATGCAAATAAACACATTTAATATGAAGAACTATATAAACATACAAATGGGGCAGAGAAAAATGAAATAGCACTGTAACTGTCCCATCCAGTGGAATCCCATCTTTCACTGGATGAATGTTCTAAAATCAGTCCTCAATTACTATGTTGTATATAATCAAATTACTATAGGGTCAAAACTAGCTTTTCCTCCAACAATGGATCAGACAGATGTTTTGTCAGCTGGCAACAGATGGAAGTTTTGACTGGCATTTAGAGCCATTACTATCTCAATTATGAATCATCAAACATTAAAATTACACTCAGGCTGCAAGATGATCACGCTATGAAAGTCCCTCTGAAACTGACACCTAACCATCTCCACCTCTCTAACAAAAATCTTACTTTCTTTGTTACATTTACCTTGGGTCATACATACCATAAGTACAGTAGCAGGCAGAATATCCTGCATTATTTAATTATTCCCCCCACTTGCCTTTCTCTCTTTTTCTCTCCCTCCAAGAACACATTGTTCATTGTGGAATTGAAAGTATGCAAAAACATGCATGGTTTAACTTCACAGCATGGTTGATTTGGTCACTTAGGGTGAGGCATGCAAAAGACTTAGGTTTTCAAGAACAATTTTGGAATAAAAGCTACAGAAATGATGAAAATATAAGACAATGTTCAATGATTAGAACCTTTTGGACATTCTGTTTATATTTCTAGGGGATGTCTAAGTATAACTACATATTTTAAATGTCTAAACAGTATTTTAAGTTTTTCTTTAATATATGATGCTATTAATGCTGAAATACTTATTATAATGCACACAGACCTGAATTTTTCCGTTACTTTCCTCTCCCCTTTATACTTTAGTCCCTATAGCTTTTCATTTGTATAACTAGGATATCAAATTTGAATATTCAAAGTTCAAGTATGATGTCCCAGTTTCTATTCAGTTCAAGTATGATGCCTCAGATGCCACTAATTTTAGATGTTAACCTATTAAAAGGAAAGAGGACTACATCTTATTTTATGTGATTTTAGGAATTCAGGGTGAATCACAGCTATAATGATTAGTGATTTTGTGTATCTAATGGCAGTAGAAAAATGCTTATACATTTTCAAGGAAAAATTATTATACACTTGTGTCATAGAATGAAAGGGGACATTTACTGTTCTTTTACTATTTAATTTAAGGTTTTAATTTTGTTTCTCTTTGAATGGAAGCAAATTAAAAATATTATATATGTATATGATTTTCTTCTTCTACTCAAGTTATTTACTTGTCTTATATGCGTGTGTAGGAAGTTTGGGATTGTGGGGAGCAAGGTAAGAGGGTAGAGTCAGAGAAAAAATGAGAAAAACATTTTGATCTTTATTTTCTTCTTTAATGAATGAAGATAATTCAAGTTTTTGATTATATACTTACATCTCTTTATCCCTTTTTGATAATTAGCATTTTAGAGGTTATTTTTGTAGAAGACTTCTATTAAATTAAAATTTTCTCTGTATTAAGAATATTAAATATCAATATAAATGTGTAATTCATATTTGTCTTTATGCAAAGCATGGTTTTCTCAATTATGTTATAGGTAAGCTGAAGGATTTACCTTAATACTTATTACAACATATTTTAAGAATATAGCAGTATGCTTTATATCTTCTTGGCTTCATCATTTACAGCACTTCAATATTTTACAAATGCTAATTTCTCAACCTTTGAATATCAAACTAAAGAATTAAAAGTAAAGTACCTCCAAAAGGTTTATTTTACCACATTCCATATGTAGAAAAAAATAATTATTTTTATATATGATTTTAAGAGCCAGATAGTCTTTAACTTTATTCCAGTAAATGCATAAAAATTTTTCATATTAAAAAAGGTAAATATATAAAGCCATCATAAAGCTATCTTAAATTTCTGTTCAAAATTTTAGGATTTTTGCTTATAGTATTTAGCCCTAATGTGAACTAGAATTGCATAGTTTTAAAGCCCATAAAATAAATCAATTTGTATCAGTGGATGTGGTAGAAACATAAAAGCTGTTTCTCTAATCTATTCCCTCTCATTTCTGGGCACACAGCTATACTAAATTCCCCAAAATCCTTTGCAGTTAGCTGAGTTCAGGCTGATCATATGACAAAGCATTACCCAATTAATATGATAACTAATGATGTATGCTGCTGCCTGAACTGTACCATAAAAATCTCCTCACCCATGCTACATGACCTTGACTTTCTTTCTGGCTGGCTTGATAGAGATTACCAGAGTAATTTCATACGTCACATGTGGAGGCTGACAGAGTCACAAGCTAGGAGTCTGGATCCTCAAAAGCACTGGATTTTCATGAGTGAGAAATAAACTTCCTTAGTGTTTTTTACCACCATATATTTTTCACCATCATATATTTAAGTATTTTGTCATTGCAACTAGCATAATCTTAAGTGACACAATGGTCATTTGCATAGCATTTACTATCATGACCTAGTTGTTTGGCTTTGTGAAATCTCCTTCATGGCCACCATTTCAACATCTTCCCATGTACTATTAAAAATAAGTGTGATGGTTAAGAACACACACTCTTACAGCAAGAGTCTGTCTAAACACACACACACACTCTGGAACTAGAGCATCTGAGTCAAAATCAACCTTTACTGGTTTGATATTGAACAAGTGATTTAATCTCTTTGTATCTCATTTCCATAGCTTTAAAACAATAAAAATAATAATATTTACCTTAGTGGGTTATTGTGAGGATTAATTGTTCTGTATGTATAAAGTGCTAAAAGTTTTGCAAAGCTCATAGCAAGCATCTAATACATGTCAATCACTATATTTGTTCTATACTTGACATCATTCAAGATTCAAGCATATACATTCAATTACCTAAAGCTCATCTCCACTTAGATATTTCATAGAAAACTTAAACTCAAATTATTCATGTTAGGAAGGCATATTCTGGGCTCTATGTTCTGAGTGTTCTGAATTGTACCTACAACAGAATTGAGTAGTGTTATATTTTCTCAATCTTCTGATTTTCCTTCTCTATTAATCTAAACCAGTCAGCAATAATTATATTCTCTAATAGCCATATTGCTTTTGAATGACTGCCACATTTCTCTAGTCGTCATATTGCTGTTGATCTATTATTTATTATACTTGGTGTGGTAGAAAGTCCCTAATACCAATATATATTTTAATAGCACAGTTGGGATATTTTTTATGTTTTAGAATTTAGTGATGGATGTTGAAGGTCATAAGATGACAAGATCTACCAAGAAGAAAATGAGAGTAAAATCCAAGGACAAAAAGCAAAAAGTTATCCTTCTTTTTATGACACAATGTCACACAGTGTTGGTGGACCCAATATTTGTTATACAAAGCTAAATTGGGGGAAGGTTGTATAATGTCGTATTGGGAGACAAATGGTATTATGAGCTATATAAATCCTGGTTTAAAAAAATGCAGACGTTTTGTAAAGTCTTGGGATTCAGATAATTAGCTGAGATTAATAAAAAGTCACCAATAACTGTCTGTCAAATTAATCTTTGCCTTTTATAAAGTAACTCCATAATCCCAATCAAATATACCTACTCAAAAAACAAAGGGAAATGGGTGTCATGCCAGACATAAAAATCTAAGCATCATCTGCCTACACGCCTACTTCTCTTGCATTGGGTGCCTTAACAGATGTCATCAGTATTTTTTAACCCATTTTTCTGAGCTATTCTTCGATTGGCGGCAGTCCACTAGAAACCTTCTTCACTAGATTACACCGAATCAGATATAATCTGCTGTAATGATCTAGCAAAAAAACAATAAATAATTCCTAAGCAATTAGTATTCAAAAAGCCATATAAGAACAGCAAGAAAAGCAAAAAAGAAGGGTCTCTTTCCTACGCCATTTTCAATTTAGTTGATGTATGGAAATAGTTTACAAATCTTTATAAAAAGCATCAAAATAAATAGTAGAGATAATAAATCATATATAAATTCAGAAGAGGGAGGGAGCACTTGGAGTTAAAATGTAATCAGAGTGAAATTTGGATTGGGTTCAAGGAAGTTTATGATTCGCATAAGATAAGGGGAAAAGGAATAATTTTCCAATAGGATATATTAATATATCAAGTCAAGAATAATGGATATATATGGTTACTTGCTTAAATAAGAGGTAGCTTATAAAACTAAAATTTCAAATCAGGACAAGGTTGTGAAGGATCTTAAAGGGACAGTGAAGGAGTCTGGACTATATCCAGTGCACAATAAAAAAAAACAATTACCCAAAGATTCTGATCAGAAAAGTTGTATTAGAAAAAGAACAGTTTAAAAAACATAATTTTGAGTAAAGCTTATAAATCGTATTAAGAGGAGCTAAGATCCCTATCTATCTATTCTATTCCATTATTTTAGAACAGAATGAGGGTCTCCAGATGGGAAGGTATTACCAACAACCAAGGGCAGTGAGTTGTGTGCAGCTTAACCAAGAAAAAACATATAATCAATTGAACTTACTGGCTTTCTTTCCATAATGGGATGTAAAAGTGGGAATACCCAAAAGAATAACAGAACAAAAAATGAAGAACAAAATACAAAACAATAGATGGGAATTTGTTAAATTAACCAGAACCAAAAGAAGCAAAGAATGCTCTGGAAGGGCATAAAATGAAAACAGAACCTAATTCACATGATAGGGCAAGGCAGTGAAAGAGAGAATGACTATGCTTTACAAGTGAGCAAAATGCAGTCTCATGTTACTTTTAATTCACTAAGCACAAATATGTTTGTATATGTGGGCCTTGGTATCTGTTGTTCCTCTATAGGCAGATAGATTATTTGTCATTCTGAGGCATTCCTGCCAAGAATCCACGTTTCTGGTAGGTTACTGTCAAACCTCCTCTATGATCATGGTCTCATCAGAAATACTAGAGTACCAAGATTACGTAACTGGCTTAGAAACCAATTGCCTTATATACTAGTGAATAGAACGTAGAGTAATTGGCATAGGGCCTTACTATAGGTTTAAAGGGCAAGGAGACTCTGATTTCTTTTCTCCTTCAATTTAACTTCTTCCCTCTCTTATTAGAGGCTGAAGGAGTTTACTAATTAGGAACAGGCATCACTTCTATGAAGAACTATGGAAGACAAAGAACCAAGGGATAGAGGGGAGGTCAATCACTCATTTTGTGTCTGATTATTTATATTTTACCTAGTATATATTTTTTATACTGATTGTTTGTTTCCCATAGTAACCAAAGCAACTTTAAATAGGGATAAGTTGTTTTTCTTGCAAAGCCGCAAAGTCAGACCAGCCCTTGGTGGTCTGGCCTAGCTTAGCTATATGTTCTATTATATTTGGTCACTATGAAAGGAAGCATGGAGAAAGTGAAGTAATGACAGAATACAAGAGTGATTTTTCATTGCCAGCATACAAGCCCCAAACTAGAGATTATCTAACACCTAATTTTCTTGCTGCCCTACTCACCTGCCTTTCAAAGGAAATTTCTTTCCTACCAAACATATGGCATCAGAAGCACTGAAATTTGTCATGACAAAATCTAGGACGGTGAGCATAAACTTGAGCTAGCTTCAAAGAATTATTAGGCTTTAGGAAGAAAAGATGAGCATGAACCACAAAACATTATTCAGTGGAGAATGAATATGTTAGACAAAGAGTAAGGATCAAAGATCTTCAAAATGTTAGTAAGATTAGTTTCTTAAATAAGATGGTTGTATATAACACTAAAAGGTAAACATTATCCAAGATGAAGACAACCTTAGAATGTGAAGAGATAAATTCAACTGCTTTATATGTAATGTGAACACTTCACTAAGTCCAGTACGACTTGTGCAGATCAGGAAAGAAAAACCTAGCCATAAAACTTCTTTCCCTTGCCTATCGACAATGAATTACACTTTACACTGGTAGTAGAAATCTTAATACCCTATTTAATCCCGATCTATTTTTAATCTTATTGGGTCTTTAAGAGGATTCATATGCATGATATTTTATTATACATTTCCAAGAAGGAAATGAAGTGTTTTTAGCTCCATGGAAGAAAGGAATTAAATCTTGTGATGTATGAGAGAAGCAATTTATGTAACTACTGTAAAATCACCCACATGAGGTCCCATAGCGTCTGTTGTATATATTTTAGCTCATACTTTGGGGGACTGCTCCTGCTTCATACTCTTCCGTTTCATTTGCCTCTAAATTGCCAAATTAAGCAAGTTGTAATTGGGGTAAATTAGTGCCTTGTAGTGATATTGTTCATTTGGAAATAGTAAAAACCAGTTTTAACTTCATTATTTAGTAGAGTTAGTGAATAAAACATTTGGAAAGGATTCTATTACTATAGACTTTTAAGCTCTTTATATTTTCTACTTTAATTGATCTCTATATGTTATTTTAAATATGACTCTACTGATGTGCATTGATGCATGCAAACACTATTTTTATAATAAATCTCTTAATGTTATGCCTAACTAGTCAAATGATTACCTGTCAATATAAGATATTGATTTTGCCAAAGTCAAGGACAAGTAGGCATCATATATTTAACATTTAATGAAAGGTGCCCTAGTTTAGCATCTGCTTCTTTAAAATCTCTCAGGTGGAACATCTCTACATAAGTGAATTGCTTTAACAGGTTTCATTCAAGACTGGTGACTTATGTCTTACAGTTCCAAAAACCACTTCCAACATTTCTTTCTTTACATCTTAGTCCCAGACTGGATTTTGTGTAGCTCTACACAGCATGTGAAAGAAAATACATGGTGTCAAGGGACTTTCAACCTAGAAGAAAAGACCAAATACAAAAATTATGAATAAACTAAATATACTCTTTGAAAAAGGCAAGTAGATATGCATCTAAGGACCTGAGAGCCTGGATAATAAAAACCAGGCATACCCTTGAGTAGCTGAGAGGTTCTGAGGCATAGAAGTTTAGCTCAAAAAGCCTTTGTGTGAAGGAAAGCTTCACACAATACAGTAGATTTGGAAAGTGATGAAGCATAATATTAGTATATCTAGAGAAGAAAACATATATTTCTACATGTTACCTTTTACACAATTCTCTCAGCCCCTATTTATAATTAGCTTTTTACAAAAATAAGATAATCTTGATAAGTGCTTTACAAATGCTTTTAGAACCTCAGATTTATCAGGTTTTTTTTTTTTTTCACCACGTGTAACTTTTGTGGGAGATGTCAAGAAAAGGTATATATATCCATGTATTCTCATTTCTTCTGCTCCCAACAAATTATGTCAAATTAAAAAAATGACAAGACCTTAACTCAAATTTGAATGATTCTATATGGTTTTATCTCTGGGTTCTCTATTTTGTTCCAATAGTCTATGTGTTCATTTTATGCCAACACCACACTGTTTTGCTTACTAAAGCTCTGTAGTATAATTTCAAGTCAGGTAATATGATTTCTCCAGTTTTGTTCTTTTTGCTCAGGATGGCTTTGGCTATTCTGGGTATTTTGTGGTTCCACATAAATTTTAGGATTATTTTTTCTATTTCTGTGAAGAATGTCAGAATATTATGTTAAGAGCAATAAGCCAAGCACAGAAAGACAATTTTTGCATGTTCTCAATCATATGTGGGAGCTAAATATTAAAACAATTGATGTCATGGAGACAAAAAGTAGAATGATGGTTACCAGAGCCTTGGAAGGATAGCAGGCAGGGCAGGGGTGGGGGGTGCATATAAAGTGGGAATGATTAATGGTACAAAAATATAGTTAGATATTTAAATAGAATGAATAATATTTTATAGCACATGAAGTGACTATAGTCAATAGTAAGTTACGGTATACTTTGAAATAACTAAAAGTGAAATTCGAATATCCATACCACAAAGAAATGATAAATACCTGAGGTGATGGATACCTTGATTAACCTAATTTGATTAAAACACATTGTATGCCTGTATCAAAACATCATATGTACCCTATAAATATATACAACTCATAATTTAAAAGCAAAAATGTTAAAAAATATTTTATACTGTATATGGGTGAATTTTATGGTTTATGAAAAAATAGCTACTGTTGAAAAGTCAAAAAATAGCAGGCGGATTCCTGAACATAGCCCAATAAAGAAAAAGAAAAGAAAAAATAACAAATATGCGCAAGGATGTGGAGAAAAGGGAATGCTTATACTCTATGATGGGAATGTAAATTAGTACAACCTGTATGGAAAACAATATGGAGATTCCTCAAAGCCCTAAATGTAGACCTACCATTTGATCCAACAATCCAAAAATAAGTCATTTTATCAAAAAGATGACTTCACTCATATGCTTATTGTAGCACTATTCACGGTAGCAAAAATATGGAATCGATCTATTTATCCACCAGCGGACAATTAGGTAAAGAAAACGTGTATATATAATACCATGGAATACCACCGAGCCATAAAAAATTATGAAATCTTGTATTTTCCAGCAACACAGGTGGAATTGGAGGCCATTATCCTAAGTGAAATAATTCAGAAACAGTCAAATATCCCATGTTCTCACTTAAAAGTGGGAGCTAAATAATGTTTACACATGGCAACAGAGAGTAGAATATTAGACACTGGAAACGGGAAAGGGTAAGAGGGTGGGAGGGTGGTTGGCGGGTATGGGATAAAAAATTACTTAATGGATACAGTGTACATGATTCATGTGATGGTTATACTAAAAGCCCAGACTTTGCTAATACACACTATATCCATGTAACAAAACTGCACTTGTACCCGCTAAATCTAAGGCAACACACGTAACCTAAACATTTGTACCCCCATAATATGCTGAAATAAAAAAAAATTCTAAACTCAGAACTTGGTGCTATATCTGGGTCATAAAAGTAGGAGATAATCATGGTTTATCTGACTCTTGTTTCAGAAGTTAGGTGAGAACCTAGGATTCTTCTCATCCCATCTCAGGATAAAGGGTCAGCTGTCTCTTTTATATAAATAAACAGAGAAATCCTTATGTTCCCTGGGCCTCACCTTTGATGCATGCAGAGGATACTTGGCCTAGAGTATCATAGATTCATCCCTGGCATAAGGATCAGAGTGTGGGAGAACCACATGAACATTACTTACTTTTTAAGTAGATTAATAATGTCTCCGATTTAGAATGGCAGTGTGTACATTTGGTGTAAAATTAATAAAAATGAGTTACTTGTGATTTGCGAGGAAGAGTCAGTAAAGGCAAATCTATAGAAGCAGGGAGCAGATTAGTGGGTCCCTGTAGTTGGGGATAGGAATTAGGGTCTTAATAGGGGGAAGGAAATGTTCTTAAACTAATTTGTGTGAATAGCTGTACAACTTGGTAAATTTACTAATAGTCATTTAATTGTACACTTAAAATGGATTAATTGCATGGTATGTAAATTATACTTCAATAAAGTTTTTTTAAATAAATAAATAAATATTGCATGGGAAAAAATTAATAAAAATGAGTATTAAAAATCCAATAATGGCCATACCAGTCTTTTAGAACATATTTCTTTAAAAAATGGAGACCTGGAAGAAAGTAAATTACTGATTGCCAGGAGTTGAGGTGGGAGGGTTGGAAGGTGATTGCTAATGGGGGTGGAGGGTTTCTTTTCAAGGGTGATGAAATAACCCAAAGATTGTGGTAATGACTGTACAATTCTTTGAATATACTAAAAACTACTGAACTGTACACTTTAAATGGGTAAAGTCATGTTACACGAATTATATCTCCAAAAAGCTGTTTTAAATGTATACATACATATAATATATAAAATACATATACGCTTTAAAAAAAGGAGTCTTGGATTCAATCGCCAAGTTAAGAGAAGTCTCAAGTGAGGGTTGCAAAGTCATATATTTCTAAAGGAGAGGAACCATGCTTTCTATTTTGCTTAAAAGATCCACAGCATTAAGCCAGTAATAACCAAAGAGCACAGATCTCAACATCATCAATATGCACGTGCACATACACACACACACAATAGTTCAATGATATTACCTGGGTGAAGACAAAAGCACTTAATTGGATGAAAACCCAGTAATCAACACTAGTTGATTGGAATGGGAATGCCCAGTAAATGAAAATATGACTTCATATATATCTATGCATAGGTTCCTATTACCTGAATATAGTTTTCAACCTATCAGTAAGTTCAATGTCCTTGCCATTATTATGTCATTATTCTATGCTTCAGGAGGTGATTCTAGGAAGAGATATCATTTCCTAAGGTCACAACACTCATTGCTTTAAAAACTTAAGCAGTCAAAGAGATGGCATTATGATGTAGAATCATATTCCCAGAAGCCTTCATAATGCAAATTCTAGGGTGTTGCAGTGGCCTTTTAGTTACACCTGTAACTTCCAGGGTGCTTCCTGGGAAACAGACAAGCAGCATGTTTAGTCTGTTGCTGACCTTGAGCTAGTTACTCATTTGCAAAAGCTCTATTTGAATTCAACATTGGCATTCACACTTGAACTTAGAGTAGAAACAGGGACATCGCATGCATATAAAAATGATTAATTTCAGGATTCAATTAACTGATAAACCACTTCATTGTTCTTTTAGATATTTATTATATCTCTCCTTTTAAAATTAAATCTTTGTTTTATAATTTTTTACTAAAATTGCTCAAATTAACCTTCTAAGAGAGATATTTTTCCAATTGTATCTGTTTTCCTTAGCTTATAAAAAAATTCTGTTTATACATTCAAAAATATCTATTGACCATATTCTATGTATGCAACATGCTAGCCACTAGTGGGCACAAACAGGAATAAAAACTATTGATAATTGTATAATCTCATTGAAATAAAAAGTCAGTATCAAAAGGATGTGGTACTGATATAAATTCTACAGAGATTCAGACAAGGGGAACAATAGTGAATCTCCATGGTCAGGGAAGGCTTTGCAGCAATGGGGGAAAATATTCCCAGCACACAGTAGTAGATCCATAAGAAAAAAAAGTGCAAAGGCAAAAAAGAAAAAGTTATGTTTGAGGGTCACTGAGGCAATCATTGTTGCTTGATAAGATGGTTAATAAGATAAAGTAGAAAACAGATTTTTAAAAACTAAATACAGATCAGATTATAGAGTTCCATTAAAGGGAGCCAGCATAATATTTCAATAATTTAAGCAACTGGGAATCTGTTAGTCTGACTAAAACTAAAATTTTATTTCTAGAACAATTGCTTTCCTTCAAAATGAGTGAACCTTTGCACAGTTAGCACAGATCTATAACCCCCTTCCATACCTACAAGGAAAAGGAGGATATCCATATCCCAAGGGAGTTATTGTTACTCACTATTCCCTGTGGGTTGCAGTTTCTGCTGCTGGCAAGGAAGCAGAGTGAGGGAGTGATTCTGGTGTCTGCAACTGCCCAAGGATTCTGGTTGACATTGGCTGGGGAGAAACAACTCACCTGCCAGAGGTGCCGCAGCAGCCACTCAGACCAGGGGCAAGTCCTGTTGCCTCATATGACCCTGAAAGAAGGCCGTGGACCCTCTGAACTCATAGAGCCACTCTAGGAGTAGCCTACTTTCTGGGGACAGGCTGAATAAACAGAAGTAATGTACCAATCTTTTCAAAGCACATTGAAAAATATAACGTTTGAAACATGGAATTATTTCCTCAATTAAACTGCTACATTGTAATTGAAATGTACTATCCAGCTTTGTATTAAGCCTATAGGCTACAAAATTTCTGGCTCTTAGAAAATGATTAGGACCTTTTATTTATTTGTTTCTCTTTCACTGCCTGGAATAGAATTAAATTAATAAATTAACCTTTTAAAATTAGTGTTTAAAAATACAGGATAACATTTGAATATCTTTTCCCATTAATACTTCTGAGTATCTTCAATATACAAATTTATGCTAGGTATTTCAAATTTTCCAGTCTCCTGTGGAATGAGAATTACTGACATCATCTCTTTCAGTTTATAGATGATAAACTTGAGTTAAATATGTACAAACATTAAGTAACAATTTAAAATTTTTTAATTTTTAAAAAATTTTTCAAAAGGTAAAGTATCCTATTCATAATCACACTGTAGGGGAGTAATGAAATTAGGCCTTTGATCCAGACCCTGTGACATTAAGTCTTACATTCTTTAAATTGCACTTACATGTTAGGCACTGAATAGAGAGGATTACAATAAATACAAGGTTGGGAGATAATAGCAGTGTCTGTGATATCACATGCATTGACAGAAATAAGGAATAAAGGGAAGCAAGCTAGTTGAAAAAAGAAAATCAACAATTCTATAATATTTTAGGTATGCTAAATTGAAGTGTAGACTTAGGTAAAATGTATATTTGTCAACTCAATACTGGAATTCAGAACAGGAGTTATGTCTAGAAATAAATGATTGAAAAATTTGCTTGGTAATGGTGGTTTAAAGTCATGACTATGAAGCCAGTCACAAAGGAAATATTGTGTGATCTCAATTAAAAGAAAGTCCAGAAGAGAAAAATCTGTAGCAACAGAAACTAAATTTGTGGTTGCCTAGGGCTGGGGGATGGTTGTGGGGAGATTGCAGCATGATAGCTAAGGGGTGCAGAATTTCTTTTTGGGGTCATAAAAATTTTCTAAAAATGTTTACAGTAAAGGATACACAACTCTGTGAATATACGAAAAGCCATTGAATTATATACTTTAAGTGGGTGAATCATATGGTATGTGAATCATATCTTAATAAAGCTGTTAAAAATAAAGCTGTAACTATAAATGAATTATCAGAGAGATAACAAAGAAAAACAACCTCAAAGAACTGAAGAGACTAACTCTTAAGGAATATTTATAATTAAAGAGCAGGAGAAAAAGGTAAACAAGGAGGCAACCTACGTATTCAAAAATCTCATTGATAAAATGTCCTGAACTTGAAAACTCAAACATCTCTGAAACTGAGATATTTGACAATGTCCATAAGAACACTTGTAGTGTTGAAACTGAAAGTTTCAGGCAGATAAGGCACAAATAAATAAAGAGGAAGTAAACTGAGTTAAAGGTATATATTCAAGATTTTCCTGAGGAAAAGGGAGAATGGCACCCAGAGATAGCGACAGGTTTTGTCCAAATCCTGGAATTTCAGCAGATTAGGTAAACTATCGAGTCTACAAATTCTTAGAATAGGCCAAGAGTGTCAGAACAGCATATCCAAATGTAGTTCTTACAAAGATGCCCAGAGTCAAGAACCGCAGAAAACAGAAGCATATGCCAGGACCAAAGGTTGGACAGTAGAATCATAAACGTGGAATTGAATCCAGACTCGTGATCTCTCCAGGAAGCAGTTGAACACGAATGAAAAAGGTGTTCATTAAGTCACAGAATAAATGACTTATTATTAAATATTAATGATGCAATGATAAAGAACAAAAGTCTTAATGTCTTTCTTGATGAAGTTTATAGTTGAGTAGTAAAGGTAGATATTTAATAATCATTGACACAAATGCAAAGTTCTAACTGGAGAAGTACTAAAAACAAGGATTATCAGATGGGGGTGATTGATTTTAACATGGAGGTCAAAAAGCCTAAATTGAGAAAGCAATGCTTGAATTGCAATTTGAAAATAAATGAGTTAAATAAAGAGGTATTTTAGGAAAGTATATTGTATACAAAGTATTGAAGAGTATTGTGTGATCAGAGCAAAGAAATTAAGAATTCCTTTGGTAGTTTCAGACCATGTAGGTCTGTCTGTCTTACAGGTCATATCAAGAAGATTGTTTTGATCCAAAGAAAAATAGGAAATTATCAAAGGATTTTAAGGGAGGGAAGCAGAGAAACGTGGTCATATTAGCATTTGCAATATAGAGAGGTAATTGGAGAAAGGCTGGAATGAATGCAGTTAAACTAGTCAAGACACTATGCCACCATGCACGCAAAAAATCTTAATAGCTTGGATAAGAGTGGTGGTAACTTTGGTGGAGATGGAGAACAAGGGACAAGTTCAAATGATATTTAAGTAAAAATTTTAGCAGGATTTGTTAAAGCAGTAAATAAGGAGTGACAAGGGAGAGATAAGAGGGTGTTGAGATCGTCCCTGTGTTTTTGGCATATGCGCTGGATAGTGCCATTCTTTAGATAAGTAACGAGGGAAAGGGTAGTATTAGAAAGGAAAGTAATGAGTTCTGTTGTCATCTCCATACAGGTGACAATCAGAGCACTGTATATGGATGAGATCACCATGGGAATAGCAGGTTAACAGTGAGAGGATGCTAAGCCCTAGGACTGAGTTTTGAGATAACATGCAAAGAAGAAAGAGAAAGGATGGACAGAGATATAGACAGAAAACTTTGAAAGAAAAGAATGAAGGAAGGAAGGAAAGTTTTTACATGAAAACCTAAGAAAAGAAGTTTTCAAGAAGGAGAGAGTGGTCATCATTTTTAAATGATTCTGGAATATTGAATGAGATGTTACCATAAATAGCCACCAGAATAAGCAGCAGAGTGGTCATTGGTGACCTTATTGAGTTTTGTCCCAGGGCAGTGATGGGGCAGGAAGCCAGGTGGCAATAGCTTGAGGAAGGAATGGGATACATTGAGATAATGAAATTCTGAGAAAATAAAAATAATAATTCTTAAAATATATTTAGTTCTTAAAAGACGCAGATAGGATAATAGCTATAGGGGTTAGGTAGAAGTTAAGGGAATTGTATTCATTTGTTGTTTAATGTTTAATGGCAACAAACATGAAAATATTTTTTAAATTAGTGGGGAAAAAATTCCACTTAGAAGATTCAGTATAGAAGATAGAGAAAAGATCATGACAATTTCTGAAAGTGAAGATGGAGAATGAAATACAAAACACAGGTGCAGGGCTTGACATTGCTTAAAGTGCTTTGAACACCCAGGGCTGTTAAGACATTTATGGACCTGTGAATACACGGTGTTGAAGGCAAAATCTCATTCAATGTATAGGTTGTGATAGGCAAGATCAGGTACAGGTTTCTTCACTGAAGATAAAGGAGACCTCTGGATAATTCTAAGCAGGGGAAAGGAGTCAACCATTGGGAAGAGGGGGAGGAAGTATATAACACCTGTAATTGCTACTCCATGGAATAAGGTAAACAATAAAGAGACAAAAGGGAAAAGATCTAAGTAGCTGTATAAACCCACTGAAGATTTTTTCTGTTATTTTTAGTTTTTGTATATCTACCAAGTTTGCAACTTTCTACATTTTTAAATTTATAATGTTTATTTACAGATTAAGACTGTTTAATTTACAAATTAAACACCAATAGGAATATTCAATTGATAATCCTACTTCAGATTTCTTTATTTTTCTCCTATGGAATTTAAAATAAAACCCTGGAAACCTAGATAAATGGAGGCAGAAGTGATCTTAGAATTACTTCATAATCCTTTAGAGTCTCTTCCATGACAAGAATGTATTCATAGTAAAATTATATACTTCTAATAACTGAACTATTGATTTACTATAAATCCCTCAAAATCTAAGTATTCCACATGAAAACATTTAGAAACATTAGTCCTATAGTGCTCTGTTTATTATAGTGTGCATATAAGGCATTTATCTTCTAATGTAGTTTCCTTATCTTTATTGAAAATGAGTAAAACAACATAATTATTGTGATGGTATTATTTATTTTCTAAACTTAAATTGATCTTTTTTGATAGTTAGATATGCTGTACTTTGTGACATTTACATTGGACTCTCAGGTATAAACATGAATATGAAATGCATTAAAAGTAATAAAATATAGTTAAAGTAATGTGAATCTACCCTGAACACTATTCACAAATTTTTTTGCATTGTGACTTACGTTTTTATCTATACCAGTTCAAATGTAAAAGGAAGCCTTACTTTTTATGCCAAATAAATATGAGTATACTGAACTCTACTACATGCAGGAAGCCAGCGAGGCTGATGGAGCATCTAATGTGCTAATTAGCTGGCAGACCTTCTCTTCTCTAATGGCACATCTTCCCCCATGCAAAATAACCATGACAAGATAGAAACAAATCACATCTGTCAACTGTTAAAACTGCCATAATGTTCTTACTAAAAATGCCTCTGCAAGTATTATTATGTTCCTTGGACAGTTTAGGAAGGCATAGTCATGATAGCAAAACTATATAGTAGCTTTAAATTGCTTCATAACTGATCATCAGAATAAAGTCAAAAGGTACATGAGCCGATCTACGTACTGGATGGCTATAATAGTTGGTCAAATAGGAAGCAGGTTCAAATGCAATATATTCCTTCATTCCTTCTTAGAAAGAGTACGCCCAATTATTCCGGAAAGTTCAGCTAGCTTTGATACTCTCCATAAGTTGTAGGTTTCATCATTCCAACCGTTTGGAAATAGCACAAACCAAAATAATGTAATATCACATATAATTTCTATACAATTTCTAGATGTAAACATTTACACAGCATTTTTTTGAAAATTCAACTATATAAATATATTGGTAAAAATTTGTGAGAAGAGTGCACCTTCATGCAAGGCAATGATGGCTTGCCCTTTCCTACGTACACATCTTGAATTGGCCCTTAGCCAACATAGAGAGGTTAAAAAAAAAAACAAGGAAGAATGAGATCTGAACTCTCTCACTCAACCATTAAGCTACTCAGAGAACTAGCTAGTGGTAATGGACTTTAGTGATGAGAGCTATTTTTAAGTATTTGACAGGCTGTCTTGTACTAAAGAAATTAGACTTACTCTATTTATCTTCAGAGGTCTTTTCATTCAGGATAAGAACGCTTTCTAGATAGCAAGCCCAGTGGGACTAACTCTAAGGGGTAATGAAATTTTCAACATTCACAGGATGTCACACCAGGTTCTTGTGACTTGCATGCATAAAACAGGAGGGAGTGGTCTGGAGAACCGATGTATTCCATTCCAAATATGAGATTCTGTGATTCTTGGAGTTTCTCTGAGCCTCAGTTTCCTCATCTAAGCAAGAAAAAGCCATATTAGTTCAGGAGTTAAGCAGTCAAATTTAAAATGGAGATGAGGGGATGAAGAGAGAAAAAGTAAGATGAGCTCTGTTCTATAAACCTTACTAGGTACTTCTGCTATAAAAACTTATCTTCAAGCTTAACTATTGCTGACTCATTCTTTTCTCACCCTGGTTATGCAAGGGACTGGACTCATTTCTTCAGCATAGTTAAAAGAGAGGGCAAAGAAAGCACAATAATAATTTATTACTTTTGGCTTAGTATCTCTATATTGTTGCTACATGTCCAGAATTTGTTAAATTTCTGTCACTGAACTTTTGTTTGCTGAGTTTTTTCTACTGATTTTACATAAAAATTATCCACAATAAAAAAAGAAATATAAACCTCAAACTTCATATTTAATCTGCAATGTCTTTCTCATACATTATGATTAAATAATGCATTCCCTTATAATTGAAATAAGAGGTCATTTTATTATTGGTTATAATATTTTAAATAGAGTATATATAATTTAATATTGACAACATTTCAAATGTAAAAGAGCATCTCATACATCATAAATATCGTGATTTCTTATAACACTTTTAATGGGGTAGTATATATATCTACATAAAGCATGCAGTCCTTTGAAGTTATATATAAATATCATTTGTACTAAGACTATTGTTATGGCTAAGTAAATGTTTATTACTTCTATTTCCAAATTCTTAGCCTCACACTTTAGATAATATTAACTAATTAGAAAGTCCAGAAATTCAAGGGCTTGATTTTAATCTTTCACAGTGCTTTTTTTCTAAAAGTATCCACATTTTTTTAAAGTGATTTTAATTTATCAAATCAAACAAAAACTCGTCTCCTCTAAAATCAAATTCTTGGTACTGAAGTTAACTGTACATTAATATCACCTTAATGCTCAATCTGGTTCTTTTTCATAATCCGAAGCATTTAACTTTTACTCAGGGTGACAACTCATGCTGTTCAGTCTACAATGCCCTTTACTCCTTTGTCAACCTGGCCAGCTGTTACTCATCCTTCAAGGCCTAGCTCAAACATCAACACAATGCAGTTTGCCTCAAAATGTTCAGGGATAAATAATTGCTTCCTCATCTGTATATCTAAAGAACGGTACATTCCTCTCCAGGAACACATGTGTTCTACTTTAGAAATATTTAGCATTCAATATGGTAACTATATATACAATAGTACACTGGATTGGATAACTTACCATTATTATACATTTCCTAAGTATTATATTAGAGGAAACCATAACATAACAAAATATAAACAATTAGTATTAGTTTTCTTTTTCTATGTAACAAATTACCACAGATTTGGTGGCTTAAAACATCACTCATTTATTATCCCACAGTTTCTGAAGGTTAGAAATTCAGGCCCAGCATAGCTGGGCTCTCTGTTGAGTGTGTCACCACACTGAAATCACATCCCTCACAGGCAGCTTAGAGGAAGGATGGGTGTTTTTTCAAGGCCAGAAAGATCACATTTCTCTGACTTCTGTCTCCAACCTCTAGACCCCTTTTAAGAAAATCATCTGGTTAAGTTGGGACCACCCAGGATAGTCTCCCTTTTGATTAATGCAACTGATTAGAGGCCTTAATGACATCTGCAAAATGCTTTTTGTCATATGATGTAATCATGGAAGTGATATCCCAACATAGTCACAGGAGAAAAGAGTGACAGTGGTCTGCTCTTGCAGCGAGTAGCATATTTTCAGTGACATTGTTTAGAATTGCTGCTTCACGGTGACAATATAAAGAAAAACAACTTCTAGTTAATTTCAGTATTATTTTTAAATTCTCAACAGACAACGCACTCCCACTGCCTGTACTCTGGGTAGACTGCTCTGACTATTCCCCCACATGGCACATACCTGCCTATGGTATCAAAACATTTACCTAATGAAATCATTGATGCAGCTTAGGAGATTTTTTTCCTGAAAGAATATCAAAAATACCAACTGTTTTATTTTAGCTGTCATGAAAAAATATAGACAGAGAAAGATGAGCTACAGAAAGTATTGTAGATTTACCAGAATTTAAGAAATAGAAGAAACAAGGACTTGCTTACTTAAAATATAGACTGTTTCTCACACATGGTCTTTCCAGACAGCAGACGGCTTTCAAAGTAAGAAATGGCATCTGGGCAAAGACTCAGAGCTCTTCTGGTGAAATGTGGCCCTGGTGTAAATTTCAGATTGAGAGAGGATCAGAAAGACGCTTTGTTAAGACTTCAGAAAGATTTAAGGCAGTTCCTCATAGACCATTCTCAACTAGGAAAAAAAAAATGACTTCTAAAGATAACAAGGACATGACTTTTAGACCCTCTCAGATAGATAAAATGTTTTCTAAACATCTTAAGGGTATGCTTTTTAGATTTTCTTGCCTAGGGGGAAAAAAAGTCTGCTATGAATTGGAGGGATTCACCTTTTAGGCCCTCTTTACCAGAAAAGGACTCTTGAAACTTGTGAAGGTGTTGTGCCACAGCAGCCTCACAGGTAACCGAATTAGTGAAGGGACTGTCACAGAAAGAAATGTGGGTGTGGGTCTAGTGGAGTATCTTTATAATTCGATACGTAAAAACACAAGTAAGTCTAATTATTGTACTAACTTTTACTGAAGGAACAGATAGTTAAAATGAAAAGATATCTAAGGTCCCTCAAATTTCCATGGAAAGGAAACAGGCTGTGAAAGCTACTCAGCTGTGAACATGGGCATTTCTTATGGAAAACAAAAAATAACTCAGTCTATAGCCAAGAGCTCAGAGGATAGAACCAAACCTTGAAGTAAATAAATCCCAGGAGAAGAACTGAGACCTAATCAGCATATATTTCCTGTGCCCACAACAGGGTGAATTATCACCTGAGCCTACCTGGATTCCAGAATTGCTATGGAATAAGGTCTCTTATATGTCCTATATTTCCTATTTTGAAAGGACAGGTCTATGCCATTAACCATGTCCCACCATTCACTGCTGAGTGTATGAGAAGCAGGTAAATTGTCTCTGATTTACAGCTTTTCGGATGAAGAAGCATCTTATTTGAGGAGTCTCATTCCCATCTGGACCTGATTAGATAATTAAATTCTAGACTTTAAGTCTGATCCTAATAACATGATAAGATGAAGCTTTAGGAGTATTGGGAAGGGCTGAATATATTTTGTACTTGGGAGGGAAAAGAATTATTGAGATCTAGAGGGAAACTGTGGAAACAAGTCTCTAAAGATGCCTCCCAAACCCCAATGAACCACATATCCTAGGATTCACTCCCGTAATGTGATAGACACCTCCCACGTTGAATGTTAGCTGATGTATATTCAATAGACTTCAACAGAAATACACTCCAAGATGAGATATAAAAACCTTGCACCTTCTGTACAGATCTCTTAGAACACTCACCACCAGGAGACTCTATTTATGAATCCAGCTCCCATGCTGTGAGACTTAAGTGCAAGCCACATAGAACGGCCAAGTGCAGGTATTCTGGTAAACAGCCCCAGTTGAGTTCCCAGGCAACCCATAGCATCAACTGCCAGCTATGTGAATGAACCATCCATCAAACTCAATAGGTGCAGCCCCAATCAAGAGCTGACAACCACCAGATGAAAGAACCAAAGCAAGAACCACCATCTGAGCAGAGTCAACCCACAGAGTCTGAATAATATAACAACTTTTTTATTTCAAGCCAGGAGACAGCACAAAGTTTTTTCTTTAAGGGGCCAGAAAATAAATATTTTAGTTTTGTAAGCTATATATGGTCTCTGTCACATATTCTTTTTTTTTTTAATAAATAACTCTTTAAAAGTAAAAAGATGATTTTTTGTTCACAAGTGACATAAAAGCAGGCCACAAACTAGATTTGACCAATAGGTTATAAATTGTGGATCCCTGTTTTAATCTATATGTAATACAGAATGTCTTGTTACACAGCAAGAGATAATATGAAATGATGTGCAAAAGAATTAGCACATATGTCCTTCCACAGTGTCACCTCCTGGGAAGTAGATATAATGTCTTAAATATCTATGCAATCCCATTAATAGCAGAATGGTGATGCCATAAATATTTGTTACTATAATTCCCTTTAATTAGTAAACATGATTCAGTTATATTTCAAAATTCCCTTAAAATATTTCAAAAGATACTCTCCAAAATATTTTATATTCATGAAAAAATAAATCTTTATGTAATACATATGTAATGTTTTTTGAAATAAATTGACATGTAAGTTTTTCTGGAAATAAATTTAATAAGAAGCCCATTCCAAGAACAATATTTTACAGTGATACTAATGATAACAAAACATTTTAAATAAAATCTGCCTTTATTTTCCATTGAATGACTTATTTAGCAGCTAATTTCAATACATCCTACAAAAAAGAAATTTGGAGCTCTGAAATGTTGCTTATGGAACTTCTTTCTAGAAATCAATTACTACTGCTTGCTATTGATTGAAAATGATTCATGAATGACATTTATTTTTACAGATGAATGGTGATATTGCTAACACTCTTTTCATATTAATCAGGATTGTCTTATTATAATAGCAGCTTCAGGAACTCTTCTATTCTGCCTGCATTACTATCAGACTTTGGTAAGATTTTCCAGGAAAGAGTATGTCTGTTACTTTAAATAAAGAAAGTATTTTATGTATTTTTGCTTCTCCAAGAATTCGGAACAGCCCTAGATAAAGAAGCCATACAAAGATTTGGTGAAATATTTGCATGTTTTTATCCACAGTGCTTGCTATAATCTTCAGTGACAGTTTTGAAAGTTAAAGATAATACTATTAATAATTATGTCAGGACAAGAGATAGAAATTGGAAAGTGGAAAGGGCAGAATAGTGGGGGGGGGGGAGCGGGAGAGCTTGAAAGTAGAGGGAAGAAGAGTGAAAGGAAGGAGGGAATTAAATGCATCCAGATTGGAAAAGAAGTAAAGCTGTCTTTATTAGCAGTTAACACAATGCTTTATGTAGAAAACCCTAAAGAAAACACACACACAGAACTTAGAAATGAGTTCAGCAAAATCTCAGGATAGGGAATGAATACACAAAAATCAGTTGTTAGTCTACATACTAACAAAGAACAATTAGGAAATGTGATTAACAAAACAATTATATCTATAATATTAATAACATCAAAAGGAATAAAATATTTAGGTATAAATTTAACAAAGTAGAAGGCAAGACTTTTACACTCAAAATCAAAAAAAAACAATGCAGAGAGAAATTAGAGATCTAAGTAACTGAAGATGCCCAGTAATGGGATTGCTGGATCAAATGGTAAATCTACATCTACCCAAAAGAACAAAAGACACTCCATAAAAAAGACACTTGCACTTAAATGTTTATAGTAGCACAATTCACAATTGCAAAGTTGTGGAAACAACCCAAGTGCCCATCAATACATGAGTGGATTAATAAAATGTGGTCTATGTATACCATGGAGTACTATTCAACTATAAGAAGCAATGGTGATATAACACCTCTTGCATTTTCCTGGATAGAGCTGAAACCTATTCTACTAAGTGAAGTATCCCAAGAATGGATAAACAAGCACCACATATACTCACCAGCAAATTGGTTTCACTGATCAACACCTAAGTAGACATATAGGAACAACATTTATCAGGTGTCGGGCAGACGGGAGGGGGGAGGAGGGGATGGGTATATACATACATAATGAGTGCAATGTGCACCGTATGGGGGATGGTCATGCTTAAAGCTCTGACTCGAGAGGGGAGGGGGGCAAGGGCAATATACATAACCTTAACATTTGTACCCCCATAATATGCTGCAATAAAAATAAATAAATAAATAAATAAATGAAAACTAAGTAACTGGAGAGACATTTCATTTTCATTGATTTGGTGACTCCACTTTTTAGATAGCAATTCTCCCCCAAAACAATTTACAGATTCAACACAATCTCAGCTAGATTTTTGCAGAATATGACAAGGCTAGAATAAAAAAAGACAAAAAATAAACAAAGGCTGATGAGAGTGTGAGGAAATCGGAGCCCTTAAATACTGTCAGTAGGAGTGGAAAATGGTACAATTACTTTGGAAAACAGTTTGGCAAGTTCTAAAAAATCTACATATAAACCTCTCACGTGACTCAGCAATTCCTCTCCTAGATATCTATCCGAGGTAAACTAAAACATATGCCTATGAAAAGAATTGCATGCAAATGTTCATAGCAGAATTACTCGCATTAACCAAAAACTGAAAATAATTCAAATGTCCATCAATTGATGAATGTATAAAAATATGACATATCCAAAAAATGCAATATTATTTTGCAATAAAAAGGAGTATCAATACATGCTATCACATGGATGAGCCTCAAAAATGCTATACTAAATGAAAGAATTCAAATGCAGACAACGACATATTGTATCGCTCCATCTTTATGAAATCTAGAGATAGAAAGCAAATTAAGGGTTACTTAAAGCTAAAGATGAGAGCAGGGATTAACTGAAAACTGATATGACAGAATTTGGGGCTTGATGGTAGTGTTCTACAACTAGATTGTGATAAAGGTTGTACAATCTATAAATTTACTAAAAATCATTAAATTCTACAATCAAAATGCATGAATTTTAAATTGTCTCAATCTGTTAAAATATACCAGTCATCATTCATATTATAATTTCGGCAATATGTAAAAAGGTCAAACACCTTTATGTAAGCTCAAACAGAAAAAAAAAACTGACAAAGGATACTTTTATTAAAAAGACATGTTCTGCGGAA
This sequence comes from Lepilemur ruficaudatus, assembly GCA_963574885.1. Taxonomy (NCBI): domain Eukaryota; kingdom Metazoa; phylum Chordata; class Mammalia; order Primates; family Lepilemuridae; genus Lepilemur; species Lepilemur ruficaudatus. The sequence goes on from CAUYRT010071089.1 coordinate 36,166, forward strand.
CATTCCCAAAAATAAATTTAGTATTTTTTACTACAACCATTTTGCAGTTAACAAATTATTATTTCCTTTAAGTCAATATGCTTGCACACTAACAAATATCACCACCATATCATCAATACTAATGAAAAAGCAGATTGTAGAGAGTATAATTTTCTTACCTCTAGTTGCCTCCCTCTGAACAATAATCTACAGATATTGAGATTTAAGAGAAGTAACAAAAATTATTAATGAGGCTCAGAAATTCTAGTATAAACTACAATTGTCAGTTATTTATACTAGTCATATTCCCAACTATTCTTTAAAATAACAGCAGGAATCAAATTTCTTATGGAAGCTTAAAAAACAGTCATCTTTATCTCTGAAGCCTTTAGTAAGATTAACAAGCCCTGGAAGTTATAAATCATTTTTTATGATTACAAATTCTAAATAACATTTAGAAAATATAAAATAGTCAAGCAGTGAATAAAAGATAAAGAGAACACAAAATCAATAATTTCATAGAATTTTTAATGATTCTATCAGATTAGAAATAAATGCATAAGTAATAGTAGGTGATAATCTCTTTTATGACTCCTAAACATTTTTGTATTATTGGGCCTTATACTCCAGAAAGGTATAGAACTAATGTACATATTTATATATAAACAAAAGTTTCCATCAATTTGTAAGTAGCCCCCAAAATGTACCCACAGACTATAACCAGAAAAAGAATCACTGACATAATGTGAATTAATCCTTGAGTATTTTAAAGAGATCAACCCTATGCATCAGGAGTGGCACACAACACTGAGCAAGAAAATGAATGTTGAAAGCAAAGATGTTACTTTTCCTTTAGATGCATTCAGGCAATGGAAAATAGCCTTTGATTTATTTAATCCGCATAATCTCAGTAAGAATTTATATAGAATTATGGTGTTAGTCTTTGACAGTCTCCAACAATAATCCGATTAGGTGTTTAACTTGAGCTGTTCAGAAGTTTGATTATTTATAATTCTCTCATGGCAAAATAAATAAAACAAAAAATCAAGGTGTTGAAGACAAGAATAAGGTTGTTTGACCTGTTGTGTATCTAAAACCATCAAAAACAGGGATTGCATTGCATCTGTAGATCACTTTGGGTAGTATAGACATTTTAATAATGTTGATTCTGCCGACCCATGAGCACGGTTATCATTTTCCACCTGTTTATGTCTCTGCTATTTCCTTCCTCAGTGCTTCGTAGTTCTCCCTGTAGAGGTCTTTTACCTCAGTTAAATGTATTCCTGGGTATTTTATTTTCTTTGTGGCTACTGTGAAGGGTATTGAGTCTTCGATTTGGTTCTCAGCTTGACTGTTGTCGGAGTATAGGAACGCTTCTGATTTCTGTGCATTGATTTTGGAAAGGGGAAGGAGGGGATGGGTATATATACACACCTAATGGGTGTGGTATGCACCATCTGGTGGACGGACACGTTTGAAACTTTGACTCGGGTGGGGCAAGGGCAATATACGTAACCTAAATATTTGTACCACCGTAATATGCTGAAATAAAATACCATTTTTTTTTAAATTTAGAAAAAGTATTACCATCTTGGTGCTCAATAACTCCTTCTTCAGTAGGTCTTTAAGCCTTACTTCCAAATATTCTCACATTCCTTTATTACCTCCAAATATTGAACCCTCTCAAATTCCTGTCCAATCACTTTCATGTTTCTCAACACAAAATTACTGAAGGGAACAATGTATTTACATTTTCTGCTTCTTCTATTCTTCTCTCTTCTACTAATGAAGGTGGGTTCAGATCCCACGTTTCTTAGAAATGTTATCTTACCCCTCTGCAGCTTTCAATAGCTTTGACCACCACCACTCATATTTTCCTTCTTTCTAAGCTTCTCTGAAACATGGTTGTCTTTCTTCAGCTGGTTACATTTTCCACAGATCCTTATCTTGGCTTTCCCTGCTTTACTAATTCTTTTCTGAATTTGAAGATCAGATATCTCTTCTCTTTCATCACTTAATTCCTTGCAAAACCACCAAGTGCTGCTGCCTTAGATGCAAGCCACATATCAATGATTCTACTTTTCTTCTACTATTTTACATTGCTTCTACTATTTTCTTTCCTGAGCTCTTAATCTGTTGTTACATATTACTCTCAAAGTTACCAATACATTATTGTCAGAGTTATGCTCCTTGTGCATACAGAATGAAGTTTAGACCCTCTGTCCAATATTCAAAATTATTTTCAGTAGAGGTATCTACATGCTTCATTAACTTTACATCCACTCTCATCGCTTGTTCTACATTGCCATTCATAAACTATTTCCAGTGATTTACTTTTTGGCCCTATGGAAGTGTTTTATGTTAAAGTTTTCTTTAAACCTCACTCCTCCCCCTTATATCTGTTGGTTCTTCTAAACTAAGCCATAAACTTACAAATTTCCTTCTCTAGAGGTCTAGTTTTACCTAGTTAATAATAAATCCTTCTTTTACAAAAGCCTGTTGGTATAGTTGATACCTGAATATGGGGGTTAAGGACAATGACCCTCTCTACACAGTCAAAAATCCACGTATAACTTTTGAGTTCCTTAATGACTAGTAGCCTACAGTTGACTGGAAGCCTTACAAAAAACATGAACAGTCAATCAACGAATATTTTGTATGTTATATGTCTTATATACTTATTCTTAAAGTAAGCTAGAGAAAATAAAATGTTATTAAGAAAATCATAAAGAACAGTTAATATATTTACTCTTCATTAAGTGGAAGTAGATCATCATAGAAGTCTTCACATTGAGTAGGCAGAGGAAGAGGAGGAAGAGGGGTTCATCCTGCTGTCTCAGGGATAGCAGTTCATCTGTGGGTTTTTTCAAATTGTCACAAGTCTCCAAAAAATTCCCCAATATGTTTATTGAAAAAAAAAAACACACATATAAGTGGACCTGCACAGTTCAAACCCATTGCTCATCACGTGTCAACTGTCCTCTTTTTACCACATATTTTGTGGCACTTGAATTCTACTTTAAGGGATTTGTTAATTTTTTGCTAATTTTTAGTTCTCTGAAAGACCAGATCATGATCAACCTTTTATTTCTCCAAATTCTTGGAAATGTTCTTGTACATAGCAAAAGTACAATCAATTTTTTAAGTGAGTTGAATAGTAATACTGAAAATATTGCTAAATGATCTTTTATGTCATTAGGATGACTTCAGAAGTTATGATTGAATAATCATCTGGAACAATGAAAGATATCCAAAATTCAATCATTTATTAATTATAAAATCAGTGTGATTCTAAAACTAAGAAAATATGAAAGATTTCAGCAAGTGCAAATGTCTGTAGAGTTTACTAGAAAATACATTTACATATGTTAAGAGTCAAAGAAACAAAAAAGCTAAATCATGTGAAGAAATTATATGATCTATTAATAGACTACATATTATATATATAATTCATCTACAACTGAAATGCAAATATGTGACACTCCCATATGGAAGTTACAGAGTAACCTTAATAAGAATCTAATCTTTGTATTCGAAATCTTAGCATTTTCTCCAGAAAACTGAGACATTACCCCAAATTATATGAGTGGAAAATAACATAAACATTTCTATAGTAGTTAAGTATCCTTCTCTTTTTTTTTGTTTGTTTTTTGTTTTTCTTTTTTTTTTTTTTGAGACAGAGAGTCTCACTCTGTTGCCCGGGCTAGAGTGCTGTGGCGTCAGCCTAGCTCACAGCAACCTCAAACTCCTGAGCTCAAGCAATCCTTCTGCCTCAGCCTCCCAAGTAGCTAGGACTACAGGCATGTGCCACCATACCTGGCTAATTTTTTCTATATTTTTCGTTGGCCAATTAATTTCTTTCTATTTTTAGTAGAGACGGGGTCTTGATCTTGCTCAGGCTGGTTTCAAACTCCTGACCTTGAGCTATCCACCCGCCTCTGCCTCCCAGAGTGCTAGGATTACAGGCATGAGCCACTGCCCCCGGCCAGTTACATATCTTTCAATCCAGGAAATATTTATAATTATTTCTTAAAATTAATTTATAATTATTAATTTATAATTAAGTATAATACTTATAAAATCAAAACAATACTTTAAGTTAAGAAATATATGCATATTTGTTTTTGTTCATTTCTAGTGTTTAAGAGAATATTGAATATTAGAATAAGTTTTAATAACTCTAAAATCCATAATTGAATTAATGCATTAAACTTGTGATTTAAGTTGAAATGGAACCAACTTTATCTATTAGAATATTAATTGAATTTACATTTTATCATATCTGCAAGTTTTATATATTGGACTTATAAGAATTATTTAGTGAATGAAAGAGTTTATCAATCGGAAAATTGAAATATTTCAAGGATAAATTTAATACATTGTATTTATACATGATATTTAAATTATTTAAAATTCTAAAGAATACTCAGTTTTGTTTTGTTTTGTTTTTTTACAACTTTGGCAAAATTTTGTTTTTATTCTTGTTTTTTTATTTCAGCATATTATGGAGGTACAAATATTTAGGTTACATGTGTTGCCTTCCCTCCCCTTCCTCCCCCACCCCAGTCAGAGCTTCAAGCATGACCATCCCCCAGATGGTGCGCATCGCACTCATTATGTATGTATATACGCATCCCCACCTCCCTCCTCCCATCTGCCCGACGCCTGATAAATGTTATTCCTATATGTGCACTTAGGTGTTGATCAGTGAAATCAGTTTGCTGGTGAGTACATGTGGTGCTTATTTTTCCATTCCTGGGATACTTCACTTTTAATGGGACCAAACGTTATTAAACCACCTCTGGCAGTGATTATAAGAATATACTGGTTTTTTAGAAGCAGAATAAAAAACTTTTCAAACTTAAAGATCAAGAGCCAGTTTTTGTTTAGAACTTCAAAAATTAAATATTGATTTCTTAAACACAAATTAATTTCTAAATTATTTACATGCAAAAACTCCGCTCAAAGACACAGATTCATACACACACACATACACACACACACTCGCACACAGAGTCTTGCCATTAATATTTCATCAGAGCTATGCAAACACAATGCACAAAACTTTACTCAAGGTCACATATTATTTTAGTGCTAGAGTCCTAAGTAGAACATAGACCTCAGGAAGTTTATGTCAGTGCTATAGTGAACTAACTACTTTCAGAAAAATCTAAATAACATGTACAGCAATTTTAATGAGCTGCCTCATTAATCAAATAATGTCTCTAGATGAGGTTACAGAATGAGGATTTAAAATTATAAAATATGTGATTTCATAAACCTAACTCTCTAAAAAAAAACACACCTGCTCAACTTCCACGCATTACAACTTTTCTTGGCTTGTTTCAAATAGGGTAACCTATTCTTGAGGAAAAGCAGTTGTTGTATTAAGGACATTTTTTCAGAACCAGAGGCACCACTTGAATGAATTATTTAATATCCACTGAAACACATAGAGCAACTTCATTAAAAAAAAAAAAAAAAAACAGCCACCATTACAGAAGCATTTCACCTGAAGGGAAGCAGCGTTGTCTGCAAGTACTTGAAAAGTAATTTCAAGGGGCCTCTGCTGCTGTTTCCTAGATCCACAAAGTTCAGAGTTAAAGGAAAACAGTTTAGCACACAAAATAGATTAATATATATTAGATTCAGAGATAAAAATATACCTTATATAAGTGTAATTAAATAATAAAATTACTATTGAAAAAGATAAAATTTTCATCTTAGTAATCTTGAAGGGAAATTAATCTTCTATTTTGGAAATTGAAAGTAAATTTTCTTTGCCTGTATAAGGGTGAATTAGATGACATTTCATGTCAGGGTGATATCTCTTCTTCCCAAAAGAAATACGACAAAGAAAATTTAAACACCTCACCAAAACTTACAAAGAATACTAAATAATGTGTGAGGATTAATGGGAATGGTGTGAGAAAGAACATTTTTATTTCAATCAATTTAAGGTGATATCAAAAAGGGGAGAATTTAGATCTTATATGTGACAGATACAATGAAAATAGTTTTCACTTATACATATTCCTTATTAAATGTATAGCTTAAATTTTTCTTTAATAATTTATATTACTTCTAATTGGTTATTCACTTATATTTTTTGAAAGAGAATGCATAGCCCCCACCTCAAAGAAAACTAATGAGTATCTAGATGCCTTTGTTTTATGCATTTGAAAATTATCTTGCCAATAAAAATGGATTATATGATCTCATTCCATCATGTATTTAGCTTCTCATTTCCACTGACATTGCTTCTTACCACAATTCCATTGAACAAAATAATTTGGAAGGCAGAAATTTCCCTGTGATCTGCCATCTATATACCTCATACGGTCTGTTCAGGGCCAACTTACTAATCGTGCAGAGAATGTTTACTATGCTCAGTGAGTACCTCCAAGTGCTGTCATTCAGAGCACTAAATACTTTGGGTAATTATCATGAAAATATTTTTTTCAACAAAGTGGAACTAGCATCTTTCTTGTGAGTAGACACTAATCTACCCATCTACTAGAATTCTGTTCGCTTGTCTATTTGGCCATTTATATATGCATTTTTTAAAAAAATCTGTCATTGGCTAAGTGTTAATTCTAAATTGTGAGTAATTAAATACTAAAAATTCCAGAAAATATCAGAAATAATGATCGATTTATTATATATCAAAAATTACATTATTTCCAAATTATCTATCAGGCTTATGCACTCATGCCAATAATCACAATTCAAAGTACTTTCACCAAAAAGCTTTTTAATTATCAATATTTAGAAAGCTAAAAATGCTACAAATGTCAATCTAAAGGATGACTTTTATCGTGAGCTGCAAGAATTTTTAAGTCTCTCCTCTTTCTGTCATGAAGTTGCCAATTTAACAGTTGGTAACTTTTGAATGCAATGTTGAGTCTCAATTTGTGTCTGCCCACAGAGTGTACCACAGGGTAGCCTGGTAAAAAATCCTTTTGTGGCTCATTTTCTTTTCTCTCTTACTCTTATTACATCGTTTGCTACTAATAGCCTTGGTTCCTTAGTCTATTTTTCTCTGAATTATGCTTGCATCTCATTAAGAAGCAGCTGGGAGCCTATGACTAACAAAATGGACTATTATACCAGCAGAACAAAGTCATCTCTCTCAAAAATGCCTACTTTTGATTCTAGAAAGTGGCAAATAAATGCTGCAGACATTCAGACCAAATATAGAGCTTTATTATAGACTATACAGTTATTTAAATCTAGTCTGTTGTCTTTAATGATGTTTATCAGTAATATCAAACATAAAACCCACTATAAATTTTATTCACTGTTCTTTCAGCTTCTCAATTATTATTTTTTTATGAAGCACGGTCTTAACTCTAATCCAAGAGAAACAACAAGCAAAAGCACATATGCAAAATGAAGAGGATTAAGCAATAATATCAGAGGGAGGAGACAAAAAATACATTCATCAGAGATGTTCAGGGAGATTTATGTCAGGTTGATTATTACAATAGCACCCTGAGCTCTTCTCATTCTATGTGCAGTTAGACCAAAGGAGTAAAGCAGTCAGGCCATCAACACTGACTAAGAAAAAGCTCTCTTTACTTGTGTTAAGAAATATCAAAAAGTTAGTCAAAAGATGATAGGGAGAAAAGAAAAAAAGATGATCATTGTTTCAAATGAAGTCATAAGAAGATTGGGGGGAAAAATCTGTCCTCACAAGAATATTAAATGCACATAAAATACCGTTTATTACTCATGAATGTGGATTTCACAGTCTGGTATCATAGTTTCGTGTCTTTTCATTTGTTCTGTTTTATTCAAGGTCATATGCATGTCTTCACAGCCAGATTGTAAGCTTTTTGAGGGATTGTAGAGCCAATGTTAGATTTGAATTTAATGTCATTTTTCCCAAGATGTAGTAAAAGAGATGCTTAAGTAATTATTTTTGAATGAAAAAATATCCTGCATATTAAATGGTGTACCTTTTCAAAATACAAGTTGACTGCCTTGTGTATAGACCATACAAAAACTTGTGGTTGTGCCAACTTCTAAAACTTCCTGAACAGTAAAGATTAGATTACATTAACTTCTACTAATACATTCTGTTCTTCTATACATTTATAACTACATTCCTCAGTAGGAATTTTTTTTGATCACATTTTTAAAAATCACATTTAAAAAAACAACTATTTCAAATTATTTGCTGCACAAGCAGAATAGCTCTGAGCAAACCTAATATTTATAACTAATATATTAATAATTTGCTCAGGAATGAATAGCATGTCTTTCCTATCACTTCCATAATAGCCCTTGTATAACTCTTATCATCTCTTGTTCTAAACAAAGCACAGAGAGTCTCAAACAACTGGCTGTGTGAGAGCATCAGCATTTGTAATAAGAGGTGCTATTTCTAGATTGCCTTCCTCGCACCACAAATAGGAGTCTACAAGGCATGTATCAGTTTCTAAACATCCAAGTGCTTTATATGTCATTTGCTTGATGGAAATTCATTCTGTTCAACATTTATGTACTTTTTGACCCCAAAATATCACAATCCATGTGTCAGACTTGACATTGTTCGTGAAGTTAGCCTGCTTTCTCTGTCTTTCATTAGATTAAAATTAACATACACATAAGAAAAAGAAAGCAAAATCAGGCATCTCAATGACAATTCTTTGCAGATTATTGAAAACAAATATTTCTTAATTTATTTTCTTTCTCATGAAATGTAATCATGATATATCTGAGAAGCATTGTTTTCCTGCCCTTTCCTGCCTTACTAAATTACTCTAAAATGCAACATATTTCTATTTCCCATTACCTATACATATGTGCTTCATCAGAACTAACTTTCTGTAGTTCTCTGTTCAAGGAAGTATTAAATCATGGCCCCACTGGCATGTACAAATAACACAAAGAGTCACCTAGGCTGCAAAACACAGGGAGTTGCTAATTTGGCGTCTTCAAAAAGTTCAATGCAGATGCAGATGCAGTGTGCAAACATCCTCTATTCATCCATTAACATTCTATCATCATAGTGCCTGAATGACTAGCGGTGTTATTTTCCAAAACTTACTTTACAAAAAAGAAATTATCTTAGGCATGGCAGTTAAGTGAGACTACATTTGCACATAAACCTAATGCATTAACTGGCATATTCATTTGGATCTCCAAATAGTATCTACACCTGTTTCTCAGTGTGTGAAATAAATGATTATCTTTGTCTCCAATTCATTTTAATTTAGAAGAATATTCATAAAGTAATTTATTTTCTTTGAAAAGTTCTAGATTATCGAGGCACTGACTTTCATCGAACATATCAGATGTGTTTGACTTTTGAAAAAGTCTTCAATGTAATTGAAATCTCACTGCCTTCTAGACCGGGGAGGAAGAAATGGAAAGAGGGGAGCAACGGGGAGCAGGAGATAATATTTTACATCAAGAGAGGACTTCCAAAACTATGTCAAAAAGCTTTCTGAGAAAATGGATGTGAATTTACTGCCTGAATGAGTCTGACCCCATGCATCACCTTCCAATGAATGATAGATCATTCAATACATGGTGTTTGCTTTTTCTATGTTCCCATATTTGACACTTAAAGGAGACAGAAAAACATAGAAACCCTTCAAAGACTAACCTTTCACTACAGCAATTGCTTCTGAAATATAGGAGTGACAGAAAGAGAGCTTAGAAGACTGCTTTGTGATAAATATGTGGCATTTTATAAAAGAGCTAGATCATAAGGTATTCCACTTATCTCGGATAAATTCGAAGTCATTGATGCCATCTCCACAACACACTGAATTAAGTGGCACAAATTACATTGTAAAAGCCTTTTACAAGAGGCATTGGATGAAAATGGCTATGGGAAGTTATTTCTTATTTATGTGAGATGATCAAATAAATACCAATGCAATTATGCAAACTCAATAGAATTGGCACAAATAATCTTTCCAGATACAATGGTGGCTTCATAAGTATACTTAGTACTATTAGAATTTGGCCTTACATATTTTTAGCCCAGCAGTTTAGCTCCTATAATATTTAATAGATGTTCCCAATGGTACTTTTCTCAGTGCCATCTTTCAGATTATTTTCTCAGTAACATTTTTCAGATTATTTTTAATTTCACAGATCTACAAATTTTCTTATTTACTTTTTTAAAATAAATTTTATTGTGAATACTTGAAATCTACAACATGAGATACATATAGATAGGAAAAAGGTTACTATAGTGAATAGATGAACATAGCTATCATCTCACAGAGTTACTTTTTTCTGTGTGACAAGAGCACCTAATATCTACTTTTTAACAAAAATCCCTAATTTTATTAAATTTAGTCCTCATGTTGTACATTAGCTCTCTAAACTTGTTCATTTTATATACCTGCTATTTTGTGTCCCTGGACTTACATTTACCATTTTGTCTCCCTCCCATCCCCAACTACGGTTACCAATGTTTCATTCTATATCTTTTTTAATATTCTACATATAAGTGAGATCATACAGTATTTTTTTCTTTGATAGGGATTGTGTTAAATTGGTATATTGCTTTGGGTAGCTTTGGGTAATATCTGGATGATTTCACTTAGTCTAATGCCCTCCAAGCCCAACCATGTTGTGACAAATGGCAGGATTTCCTTCTTTTCAAAGGTATGTATACCACGCTTTCTTCATCCATTTGTGCACTTGCAGACATTTAGGTTGTTTGCATATCTTGGCTATTGTGAATAATGCCGAAGTGAACATGGGAGTCCAGAAAGCTTTATGAGGTGGTAATTTCATCTCCTTTGGGTACATACCCAGAAATGTATCAGTAACATCAAACATAACACCCACTATAAATTTTATTCACTGTTCTTTTAGCATCTCAATTATTATTTTTTTATGAAGCATGGTTTTAACTCTAATCCAAGAGAAGCAACAAGCAAAAGCACATATGTAAAATGAAGAGGATTAAGGAACAATATTAGAACAGAAGAGTAATTGCTGGGTCAAATGGGTAGTTCTATTTTCAATTTTTTTAGGAACCTTCATACTGTTTTCCACAATAGCTGTCCTAATCTACATTCCCACCAAAGGTGTACCAGAGTTCCCCTTTCTCCACACGCTTGCCAACATTCACTTTCACTTGTCTTTTTGATAATAGCCATCTTTGCCTGTGTGAGGTGATATCTCATGGTGGTTTTATGTTTTCCTGATGATTAGTGATAGTGACACCTTTTCATATCCCTATAGGTCATTTTTATGTCTTCTGTGGAGAAATGTCTGTGCAGGTCCTTTGCCTATTTTTAAAATTAGGTTATTTCTTTTTCTGCTATTGAACTATAAGCATTCTTTATAAATTTTGGATACTAACACCTTATCCAATAGATGGTTTACAAATATTTTTTTCTAGTCCATAGGTTGCCTTTTCATTTTGTTGTTTCCTTTCCTGTGCAGAAGGACTTTTTTTTTTTATGTAGTCCCACTTATTTATTTTTTTTGTACCCTGAACTTTTGGTATGATTGCCAAAAAAATTCATCGCCAAGTCCACTGCCAAGAAACTTTTCCCCTATGTTCCTTTTTAGGAATTTTATGGTTTCAGGTCTTATATTTAGGTTTTTTATCTTTTTTGAGTTGATTTTTATGTATGGGGTAAGATAAGGATCCAATTTTTTTTTTTGCCTGTGGAACTCTAGTTCTCTCAGCATTATTATTTTTTCCTTTTTTAATTTTTTAATTTTTAAAAAATGATTATGGGTACATTCTACCCTATAGGTAATTTTTCATCCTTTACTCCCTCCTACTCTCCCTTCTACTGAGTCTCCAATGTCCTTTATACCACTCTGATGACCATGTATACCCATTCTTTAGCTCCCAATTATAAGTGAGAACATGCAGTATTTGTTTTTCAATTCCTGAGACACTTCACTTATGATAATGACCTCCAATTCCAGCCAAGTTGCTGTAAAAGACATTATTTCATTTTTTTAATGGCTGAGTAGTATTTCATGTTATATAGATATATCACATTTTCTTTATTCACTCATCAGTTGATGGGCACTTAGTTTGATTCCCTATATTTGTAATTGTGAATCATTCTGCAATAAAACATACAAATGCAGGTGCCTTTATTACATAATGACTTCTTTTCCTTTGGGTAAATACTAAGTAGTTGGATTGCTGGGTCAAATGGCAGGTCAAGTTTTAGTTATTTGAGGAATCTCCATACTGTTTTCCACAGAGATTGCATGAGTTTACATTCCCACCAGCAATATATAAGCATTCCCTTTTCACCACATCTACACCAACATCTATTGTTTTTTGACTTTTTAATAATGACCATTCTTCCACAGCATTTCCAAGGCTAAAAATAATAAGAATAACCATTCTGACAGGATAAGGTGGTTTTCTCATTGTGGTTTTAATTTGAATTTCCCAAATGATCAGCAATTTTGAGCCCTTTTTCACGTTTCTTTGGCCATTTGTATATCTTCTTTTCAAAAATGCCTATTCATGTCTTTTGACCACTTTTTAATGAGATTATTTGTATTTTCTTATGGATTTGTTATTTGTTAGAGTTCCTTGTAGAGGAACTCTACAGGGAACTCTACAGTCTAGATGTTAGTCCTTTATCAGATGTATAGTTTGCAAATATTTTCTCCCATTCTTTAGGCTATTTACTCTGTTGATTATTTCTTTTGGGGTAAAATTTTTAGCTTAAATTTTAAGTCCCATTTATTTTTGTTTTCATTGTATTTGCTTTTGGAGTCTTAGTCATAAATTCCCTGTCTAGGCCAATGTCCATTAGAGTTTTTCCTACATTTTCCTCTAGAATTTTTATGATCTTAGGTCTGACATTTAAGTCTTTAATCCATCTTGAGTTAATTTTTTTATATTGTGAGAGATAGGGATCCAGGTTAATTCTTCTGAATGATTCTCTCCAATTTTCCCAGCACTAGTTATTGAATAGGACATCATTTCTCCAAAGTATGCTTTTGTCAAAGACTAGTTGGTTGTAAGTATATGGTTTTATTTCTGGGTTCTTTATTTTGTTGCATTAACCTATGTGTCAGCTCTTACACAAGTACCATGTTGTTTTGGTTACTATAGCCTTGTAGTATAAATTGAAGGCAGGTAATGTGATGCCTCCAGATTTGTCCTTCTTGCTTAGGGTTGTTTTTACTATTCTGGCTTTTTTTGATTCTATATAAAATTTAGGATTATCTTATTCTAATTCTGTGAAAAATGACATCAGCATTTTGATGGGAATTGCACTGAATCTTGAAATCACTTTGGGTATTATGGACACTTTAACAATATTGATTCTTCCAATCCATATGATTGGGATTTTTTTTTTTATTTGTTTGTGTCATCTATGATTTCTTTCATCAGTGTTTTGTAGTTCTCCTTGTAGAGATCTTTTACCTTCTTGGTTAAGTATAATCCTAGGTGTTTTCTTTTATTTTTGTACCTATTGTGAATGATAATTGAGTTCTTGATTTGATTCTTAGCTTGGCTCTTATCACTGTATAGAAATGGTACTGAATGTGTTCATTGATTTTCTAACTTGAGACTTAATTGAATTTGCTTATCAATTCTAAAAGTATTTTAGAGGAGTCTTTAGGTTTTTCTAGATATAAGATCATATCATTAGCAAACAGAGATAGTCAACTCTGATCTCAGAGAAAAGTAACAAAACAAACTCTATATTTTAACTCTACCCAAATACACTTTGACTTTTTGATGTTCTGATTTACATCTTTTTTTTTTATATTATCTACTTCTTAACCAGATGTTGTAGTTACTATTGTTTTTAATAGTTTTGTCTTTTAGTGTTCATATTTAAAATATAAGTGGTTTACTTACCTCAATTACAGTTTAGAATATTCTGAATTTGTCTGTTTATTTTCTTTTGCCATTGTGTTTAATACCTGCTAATGCTTTCTTGTTACATGTCAACAGCCATTTCTTTCATATTGAAGAACTCCTTTTACCTTTTCTTGTAAGACAAATTTGGGGTTGATGAATTCCCTGAGCTTTTGTATGTTTAGCGAAGTCTTTATCTCTCCTTTATATTTGAAGGACATCTTTCCTGGGTAGAATATTTTTGGTTGGTCACTTTTTTCCTCAGCAGTTTGAATGTAACATCCTACTTTCTCTTGGTCTGCAAGGCTTCTGGTGAGAAATCTGCTAAAAGCCTTACTGGGGTTCTGTTGAATGTAATATGTTCCTTTTCTCTTGCTGCCTTGAGTATTATTTCTTTTTCTTTGGGTTTTGCTAATTTGATCATGATGTTCCTTGAGGATTTTCTTTTTTAGTTGAATTCATTTGGTGTTCTCTGAGCTTCCTGTACCTAATACTGTCATCTTTCTCCAGATTTACAAAACTTTCAGCTGTTATTCCCTGAAATACGATTTGTAGGACTTTTGTTCTATTATCTCCTTTGAGAATATCTATTATGCTGAACATTATGGTGTCCCATAATTCTCATAGGTCTTCACTTTTTATTTTTTTCTTTTTGCTCCTCTGATTGGGTAATTTTATAAATTCTGTCTTCAAGCTTGCTAATTCTTTCCTCTGCTTGATCAAGTCTGCTGTTGAAACTTTCTATGAGTTTTTTAGCTCAGCTATTGTATTATTTCTCAAATTTTTTAAATTGTTTCCATTTCTTTGTCAAATTTCTCGTTTTGTACCTGGATTGTTTTCCAAATTTTATTTCATTTTGTTTTCTATACATATTTTCTTGTGATTCTCTGAACATTTTTTAAATGATTAATCTGAATTCTCTGACATTTCATGGTTCTTCAATTCCTCTGGATCCCACTAGAGCTTTGTTGTATGCTTTTGGTGGTGTCTTATTCCCCTGAGTTTTCATAATCCTACAGCTTTACCTTGATTCTTGTGCTTCTGTAGACAGCCACTTCTTTCAGTTTTTACAGGTATTTTATGGTAGTGTTAGAGCTTTACTGCTTAGTATTGGAACTTAAGTGCTGGCCTATTGCTTATTCCCATTCAGGGAAAAAGTTATAGTGAACACTAGAACTAAAACACTACACTTGAAATAACTCATTGCTCTGCCATTTTTTTCCCAGCATGTATAAGACTTATACTGAGTCCCAAAGGATAAACATTGCCCTGGAACTCTGTGGCTGCCCTGCTATTGTTACTTAGTCTGGGAAAGATTGAAGCAGGCACTGGAACTTAATCCTAGCCTTTCAGATGTTTCTGTGCTGGGGGAAGGCTCCACATGAGCACCTGGGCTTTCTGGGGGAAAAAAATTGGCCAGAGATTTTCAAACCTTCCCAAGGATTGTGTTCCCTTTGGTGTTATAGCTCTGATGAGTCACTTGAACATGTCATCCTTGCTGAGTGGAGCACAGAGTAGTCACTAAGATCTTCACATCAGTCACAGCTCTTTGTGTCTGCTCTTTGTTCCCAGTTCACTCCAGATGGTGCAGCCACCCCATGGGTGCAACCATCCCAGTGGTTCTCATGGAACAAGACCAGAGTGAGATTCCCATAAAGATTCCCAAACTGATGAGAAGATCAAATGTCCACCTCCGATTTCCTCCTCTCACCTCATAAACCATGGCTGGAGGGAAATCCTCTGTGAGTGGCATTATGCCAGGTTAGAGGATGGGGCAGCACAGTCTTAAATGACCATTTTTCTTACCAGTCATGACTCTCTAAATTCTGTGAAACTAAGCATTTTCTCCAATTTTCCCTGAGTTCTAGTGAACGCAAGGTGGTATTTTCATCTTTGAATAGTTTCTAGTTGTATTTTTGTGGGGAGAATAATGCTGGGTTATCTTCTATTCTGCCACACTTCTGATGTTTCTCTTAATTTCCCTTTTGATTTCTTATTTGATCCATTGGTTATTCAGGAGCATGTTGTTTAACATCCACATAGTTGTTAATTCTCCAAGATTTCTCGTTACTGATTTCTAGTTTCATACTATAGTAGTTGGAAATAATACAAAGTATAATTTCAACTCTTTGAATGTGTTGAGGCTTGTTTTGAAGCCTAACATATGGTCTATCATGGAAAATGTTCCATGTGTACTAGAAAAGATCTTCTGATACTGTTGAAAAGTTCTATATATGTCTGTTAGGTCTATTTGATCTAAGGTCCAGTTCATGCCTAGTACTCTCTTATTAATTTTCTGTATGGTTAATCTATTCATTGCTGAAAGTGGAATGCTGTAGTCTTCTACTATCATCGTATCACTATCTATCTCTTCCTTCATGTCAATTAACATTTGCTTTATAGATTTAGGTGTTCCAGTGTTGGGTACATATATGCTTGTATTGTTATATCCTCTTGATGAATTTATCCCTTTACCATTAACTAATGACTATCATGATCCCTTCTACCAGTTTTTGACTTGAAGTCTAAATTTTCTGGTAGCAATATAGACATCCCTGATCCCTGTTAGTTATCATTTGCATAGAATATCTCCCTTCTATCCCTTCATTTTCAGCTTGCATGTGTTGATAAAGCTAAAATGGAAGTGGGGGGACAAGATGGGGGACTAAAAACATTGCTTGCCAAACTGTCCCAGGGAGGAAGTTTAGATTTCAGATAAAGGAGAGGGGAGAAGAGACACAGATAGGGTGCAGACCATAGAGAGAGGTGCTGGAGCTTGCCAGGAACCTCACAGAGGAAAACTGTGATGCAGGAAAGAAAGAAGATAAAAGAAAAAAAGACGTCAACAAGGATTGAACCCAGAGAGGCTCCGTACCCAGTGAAAGGATAAGGAGAGATCCCTCTCTCCCTTCCATGAACCTTTAGTGACCAATAGGCTACCAAGTTTCTTGGAGGCTTTTCTACCCCCATTAGACCAGGCACAGTGGCAGCATAGAATAATGGTGAGAACTTACATAATCCCAGAGCGTGTTCATTCAGTGTGGGGCTCTCCTTCAAGGAGAGTGTCACAAGAGGCCGGAGAACCATCTTTCTTCCATTAAGATGTTTCTTCCCCTTCCCTTGCCCTAACCACTGCAACTGGGAGTGCAGTTTGAGCTGAGAATTTGGCAAATGGCCTCTTCTCCTCAGTGGGCATGTGCTGCAGGCTCCCACGGAGGTTCCCATGGAGACAGGGTCCCCCATGCCTTTACCCTTGGGGACCTGTAATGGACCCAGGGTGTCTGATTTGGGAGCTCCCTCCCTGCCAACCTTTCAAGGAGAGGCACACCAGAAGATCAAACAAGCATACAGACCCCATGCCTCCCAGAATCAAGTGGGTTACTGGGAACACAGAGAGGAGGTACAGAGAGCAGCACTTGGGTGATGAGTAAGCCCACCTTGACAGAACTGATTGGGAGAAAACTGAGGGGTTCCAAGATGTGGCAAACTGAGAGAGTGTCCATCCCCCAGCAGGAAAACCGCCCTGTTGGATTAGGGTGTATCCTTCTGTGAGCCCCCAGGAGCTATAGCAACCAGGCACAGTGAATCCAGGCACTCAGGCTGATCAGGAGCTGCAGCTCCTCCCTAACTCATTCCAACAAGGAAAGAAGTTTGAGCCAAGAATGCACCTGCTGCCTCACTCCATCAGGTGCATTCTTCAGGCTGAGGCCTCCCCAGAGAGTGGAGCCCATGTCTCTTTCCTTGAGGAATTACAGTAGACACAGAGTGCACAATATGGGAGCTCCCTACACACTGGAATTTTGTAGAGACACATGGTAGCAGGTCAGACATGTAGGCTAGGGAAATGTTTGAGACTCAGACAGCCAGATTGTGAATCTCGCATGGCGCAGTCTCCACAAGCAGACTTTCTAGTTGTGTGAGGCCACTTCAACCCCTCCTGGTGGCTTTCCCCAGAAGGTGGGGGCAAAGCTTTGAACCCTGCCAAAACAGCTACCTTACCAGCTATTGTGGAGCTTAAGGGCAGGTTCACCGACCCGGCCTCCTCAGTCTCACTCCCCCAATGCACCTTCACTGCACCACAGAATAAGGACTCAGCTGGAAGTTCCAAGTCCCTACCCATCACTTGGGGTATCTGAGTGCTCCACTTGAGGAGCATGAGCAAGTCAGAGGCCTCAAAAATAATACTACAGCTTGTTTCTTCTAGCAAGCACAACTTACTGGCAGAGAGGTCAATTTGCTCAGATATTTACAGAGCACCTACTGACTCAATCATGATGAGATCAATATTGACTTACAAGCACTACCTACTGTCTCAGATATTAAGATATTAAACTGGGCATGCCAATACAATTCACACAGCTAAAAAGTCCACAGGGCTAGGGAAAGAGAAAAAATTTCACATTTATGTGTATAGAGCTTTTTATAGTATTCATAGATGATATTTTTTATTTCTATGGTATCAGATGTAATTTCTCCTTTTTCATTCCTGTTTGAGCTTATTAGAGTCCTTTCTTTTCTGTTTCTCAATCTAGCAAGAAACATGTCAATTTTGGTTTTTTTTCAAGGTTATAACTAAAACAGCATGATATTGGCACAAGAACAGAGATATAAACCAATGGAACAGAACTGAGAACCCAGCACAAGACCAGAGACATAGACCAATGGAACAGAATTGAGAACCCAGATAGAAACCATCCTCATATAGACATCTAATCTTTGACAAAGTGAACAAACACTACACCAGGGAAAAGAATCCTTATTCAATAAACGGTGCTGGGAAAATTGGATAATAGCCACATCCAGAAGACTGAAACAGGATCTGCGCCTTTCTCCTGTCACAAAAATCAACTCACAGTAGATAACAAACTTAAACATAAGGCGTGAAACTATCAGAATTCTAGAAGAAAATGTTGGAAAAACTCTTACAGATGTTGGCCTAGTCAAAGAATTTATGAAGAAGATCCCAAAGGTAATCACAGTAACAACAAACATAAATAAATGAGATCTGATCAAATTGAAAAGCTTCTGCACAGCCAAGGAAACTATCACAAGAGCAAACGGACTACCTACAGAATGAGAGAAAATATTAGCATGTTACACATCTGACAACGGGCTGATAACTAGAATCTCTATAGAACTCAGGAAAATCACCAAGAAAAAAATCAAACAACCCTATCAAAAAGTGGGCAAAGGACATGAACAGAAACTTTTCAAAAGAAGACAGAAGAATGGCCAGCAAACATATGGAAAAATGCTCAACATCTCTAACCATCAGGGAAATGTAAATCAAAACCACAGTGAGATGTCACTTATCTCCGGTGAGAATGGTCTGTATCACAAAGTCCCAAAACAATAAATGTTAGCATGGATGTGGAGAGATAGGAACACCCGTACACTGCTGATGGGACTGCAAACTAGTACAACCTCTGTGGAAAGTAATATGGAGATACCTCAAAGAGCTACAGTTAGAGCTACCATTTGATCCAGGAATCTCATTAGTGGGCATCTACCCGAAAGAACAAAAGACATTCTATAAAAAAGACATTTGTGCTCCAATGTTCATAGCAACACAATTCAGAATTGCAAAGATGCGGAAACATAAATTTACCATTGCCAGTGAGTTTTATACTTTCATATGTTTTCATTATAGTAACTATCATCCTTTTACTTCCAGTTGAAACATTCCCTAAAGTACTTCTCATAAGGTTGGTCCTGTGGTGAATTCCCTCAGCT